>JANITW010000006.1:51289746-51312752 GCA_027564335.1 Erythroxylum williamsii
ATTGTGATATGCTTACCGTTATATGGAATATTAGAGCTGTTGACCAGAGTTGCCATCGATTAGAGCTTTTAGCTCAAAGTATGAAAATGAGCTTCAAGATCATGAATGATTCAGAGCCTTAGGCTCAACGTATAGCGGGTCCTGTATCCAGCATTGAATAAGGGTCAGATTTCATTGAGCCCTTTGATGGGATAGTTTAGACACTCGGTCACAACCAACTGATAATAAATGGTAAGCGAGTGAAATATGTATGTATGAAAAATGGGATGTACGAATGTGGATTTCTATAAATATGTAAATGAGCAATTTTGAGAAAGTGTTTTATGTGATAAAGTTAGACCAACGTGAACCGTAGAATGAGATTGGATAGACTGAAATCTGAATATTTTTTATAGATAGATTCTATACATGAGTGAGCGGACTATTGATGATGGTCACTCATTGAATTTGCAAAAACTCATCTAAAATTTGCAATTGTTTTTCAGGACTCAGAAGAATACCCCGTCAGGTAATGGATGTATAGTGATCGTGGAGTACCAGATGAGGACGGGATCAGTTGCATCTGCATTAGAGTGAGGACTTTGTATATATATATATATATTGTGTATTTATAAGAGGACCCTCGTGGTCAATGTAATTACCATAATTGTTATGTAAATTGTTTTCCACAACATACATATATGTGAGTGTATGATTGTTTCCAAAACAAAATTTGTACTATGTTTTGACTGAGTGATATTTCGTCCCACTCTCGCCACAGATTCGGATATCACCATCGATGTCTGGTTCGGGTCTTACGGGAGTGGGGTATTACATTTTAAGTGAACCAAGCAATTCATCTAGCTTCAGCTTACTTAAATACTTGGCTTCTTGTATTGTTGTTACTTTGGTTCTCCATCTTTTTGGAAGATTCCTAAAAATCTTTCTGACATGTTCTTGACTATCATAGATTCTCCCCAGAGCTTTAAGTTCGTTAACTATTGTTTGGAATTGTCCAAACATCTGATCAATAGTCTAATCATCTTTCATCTTGAACAGCTCATACTAATGAATAAGAATACTAATCTTGGACTCTTTCACCTTATTTGTGCCTTCATGTGCAATGGCTAATGTATCCCACATTTCCTTTGCAGATTCACATCCATGAACCTTATCATATTCACTTCTGCTTAGAATAAAACTTTAAAAAAACTTAGCCTTTAAGTTTAACTAAAATCGAGTTTTCTAATTAGTTGACCATTTTTCATGAGAGATGTTATTGCCTTCATCGTTTTTTGGTGTATATGGACCATTCTCAATGATATCCCAAAGATTAATATGTGTGGATTCTATAAAGAGTCGCATTATGTCCTTCCAATAATGATAATCTTCACCATTGAATGCACGAGGTCTTGTGTCCGAGGCACCTTCTGCTATAAAAACATGTAATTCAACTATGGATCTTTGTCCTCATTTGTAACAGCGTTTCTTGGAGACCTCGTGCTAATACCAACTGAAGTAAATCCTTGTTAATATAGAAATCACTTATAATATGTAAAATACACAATAAAGCAGTTTGAATTTTGTAAAATCTTCAAAGATATTAATCATTAGAAATTTCTTGAATTTTTTTACAAATTTAGATGATCACAAAAACAATTCACTTAAGTCGATGAATAATGCAATCACAAACATTGTTATCTACTCTTCTAATAATAAGAAAATTAAAAGATAAGGGTTAGAGAATAAACGCCATGATTTTATACTAGTTCACCCTTAACCTTGGGCTACGTCTAGTCCTCAGAGTTTGTCTAAGATTTCACTATACTCTTCAACTTTACAAGTATTCTTTCTACACCTGTAGAGCTTCTTCAGATCTCTCTCACAAAGTATTCTTTATCTGCTTTCTTAGCCTCTCCAAGCTCTAGCCTTTCTTTCTTTTGGAAAGATATTGTTTGAGCTTCACGATATAGATGTATTCGCTCTCTTTCTTTCGCACTTGAATACAAAATTTCTATAAGTATTGTACAATCAAATTTTCTCTCTTGTAAAAGCGTTATTTTTTGGTTACGAATATACCTGGTATTTATAGCCTAAATCTTCAACTGTCTTCTTGAGAAAACTGATTCTTGAATCTTCTAGAAATCGTTATTAGTTGAGTCCTGTAACTAACTCTAACTAACTAACTAACTAACTGACATTTCAAAATAGTTTCCATTTGCATCGTCCAATACTATGCTTCTTCTGGTGTTGCTTCGTCTACTGTCGCGCTTTCGTCTGTTGTCACGCTCCTTCTTATGTTGACCTTTTGAATCTTCTTATGTTAACTTTCTGTAACTTCTTATGTTGACGTGTATCTTCTTATGTTGTCCGTCTTGGGTTGTAAGTATCTTCGGGGTTGGACCATGCATCTTCTGGGTTTGACTATGCATCTTCTGGGTTTGACTATGCATCTTCTAGGTTTGACTATTTGTGTCACTTACATTTTTCTACGCACTTAACATACTTATCAAAACAGTTCACACACTTCCAAGATTATTATTATTTAATTGTCATCAAAATTAATAGAAGTGAAGTATTCTTGACTTAACATTTATTAATTGCAACTTATATAATACAAAGGTTAATTAAAACAAACATAATTGTTCAATTCTAATGGGGTATTTCGTCATACACTTAACGTGCATATATGTTCAATTGCTCGATTTGTCAATTAGATCACAACCACAACTCCACAATTCCCTCCAAACAAACATCCATGTTTAATTGTTCATCAGCAAAACCAAATTTAAACAGAGACAAATAGAGTACCTTAATACATTATACGTTGGTTACTACTAGGCAAAGGGGTTATTACAACTGGCAACCGATGGAGTGGCAACGGGGTGGCTACTGGAAACTATAGTGCGGTGGTGAGATAGACAAGGAAGCAGTGGTGAGGTCACTGACATGCATGAGAGTGAGAATATGAGAGAGAGTTTAGAGAGCTAGACATGCATGTATAAGAGAAAGTTGGGATGAATTGAGAGAAGGACATTGAAGGAAGAAATAAAAAGAAAAAAGTCGCGAGAAACAAAACGATTTCGTTTTGCTCAACTATTTCTCCATAAACAAAATTACTTGCATAAGAGAGAGTTGAGATGAACTGAGTGAAGGACGATGAAGGAAGAAATTAAAAACAAAATGACGTCGATAAACAAAACGACATCATTTTGTTTCTTCTGGTAAACTAATTACTATTTAAAATGACATTGTTTTTCTTACTCTGTTCAATTATTAACTATGTAGAACAACATCGTTTAGACTAAATCAAAATGACATCGTTTTACTTATATTGTTGAATTTGTTCAATTGTTAACTAAGTAAACAACATAGTTTTGTAGGTTGAGGCATTCTAAGGTTCGGTCAACCCAAATCTGGCCTATTGACCATAGGTGGGGCTAGGTCGGGCCAGATATAATTTCCATCTCTAAGAATAACTCAATCGATAGTCGTTGAATATAGAATGAACTATATGAAAATAATTTAGTAACTAATATAAAATTCAACACCCTAGAGTGACTAAGGAGAACGCTTTGTTATTCTTGTTCAATATTGATTAAAAAAATCATTGGTCGAAGTAGAATGAAGCTTTAAAAATAGTTTTTAAATGTCACTAATAAAATTAATTACTAATGATGAAGAACCAACATAATTGGACCCAAATAAAGTAGATATTAATTTCATACTTTATGTTTACTCATAATGATGTGTTATGAACTTAATGAAATATATTAAAAAAGAAACCATGCACTAAAAGTTTAGTCAAACTAGTTAGTCATTCCTAATATTTGAATAATCATGATACGTTGCTAAATGTTAATCTTGTTCTATGGATATAAATTATTTAATTAAAAAATTAAAAATAAATTAAAGGAATTTAATTTGTCTAACGCTAAATGTAATTTATGGTTATAATTTGTATACATTGTTGACATATTTACAAACCTAATGTGTTATGTACAAAGAACGATAGATAAGAGAAAATGTAAATTAATCAATTTTGACTTGATTACAATGTTTTAGAAAGTTTATGAATGAATATGATATATTTAATAATAAAAATTAATATGAGATATTGGATCTTATCTAAATCTAACTGGTATTTAATTAAAATTTGATTATAATTTTAATTAAAGTTTCAATAAAATTATAATTATAATTAAATTAAATTACTAAAAGGTACAAACCGTATTATAACTAGACTTAAGGTCTCAAGGAGTAAATACTTGTTGCTTAACCCTCTCTACACTATTTGTAAAATTCACTTAACTCATTCGTGTGGATACTCTTATAGGTCAAACATGTGTGTGGTTACGATGATTGTGATGAACTAATTTTAAAAATGATTTCGGACAAATTTCAAGAAAAATGATCAAATTATATAACAAGATATGAATTTATGACTTATATTTTATTGTATTCATATATCAATCATATTATAGAATTTAAAGTGATCTTGATTTTTATAAAAAATAAACAAAAATTTTAATATTTTTTAATTGTGTACGAAATTGGGTCTCATCCTAGTTTCTTAACATGGAAAACATTTTCAAGAAACTCTTGATGTACATTATTACAATATAAACTGCATGAGGAAGAAAATGCCCACTGCAACACGTGAAAAATCATAGGCAGACTGCTTTGTTATTTTCTTTTAAAGAGCTCCAATTCTGAGTAAACGTTGCTTTACTATGTGAAATAGATATATATGTGTTGAAATGGTAAGGTTCCAAAACACCTGGCCTCGGGGTCCATCGTATATAATGTATTCTCAGCACTATAATCCTAAATCTATGATGGTTCAACCTTAAGACCAACAGCAGTAATGCAACTAAGACCAATCGACTGTACCAAATTTACCTTCTGGAAATTGGAAAAGGGCGTGCATGGTCAGTTTCATAGTTAGAGAAGCATTTCTAATAAAAGAGGGTCATATCCTCTTCAAAATTCCTCAGCCATTTGCAAGTCCAGGGTTACTCAAATTTGTGTAGGCTCTTCATATTTGCTCTTTGTATGACAATTTATTCAAGTTCACTGTGAAATGGAAAGTAGTGTTCTGAAATGTTAATAATTGTAATATTTTTGCTTTTAGTTTAGTGTTGAACCACCGTCGAGTTCACTTCAAAATAGAGCCGACTTTGGGCGCCCATCTTTATAAATGATAAAATAGTTCCTATTTTTATCCTTATAAAAAATAAAATGAAACAAAATAGAGTCTACTCTGTACTTTATAAAAAACAACATAAAGGACCAATTTTGTTTATTTTTATTCTATATAAGAGTCCAACAATAAGCAAAAATATGAACAACATAAAGGACCAATTTTGTTTATTTTTATTCTATATAAGAGTCCAACAATAAGCAAAAATATGAAATTTTTTTACTTTACCCAGAGTCTATAAAATATTAAAAACGCCTAGCTTCTATAGTTAGAAAGAGCCTTGTCGAGAATATCTTCTCACTTACTAATGCATATTGTACGGCTGAGGGTAAGATGCCTGCTGTAGAGTTGAGGGTAAAATAAAAGTAAATTAGTTTTCAGAGGGTATTTTAAGTAGCTGGAGAAGGTTTTAATTTTTAAATGATAAGAATTTAATTGTTTAAACGATTATTTAGAAAAATTATTATTTATTTTAGATTATTAATTAATAAAGCGATTCATTAAGGTTAATTTTGTTAAATTTACTATTAGTTCAGTTTATTATTTATTTTAAAATTTATCTACTAAGCCATTCTGCCTCGGTTTCATCTACACAAGCAGTTCAACCAGGCCATAAAGAGTTGGGATATTGCGAGTTTATGGACCTAATAAATCTTGGGTTGCCCGGGAACCGAGGAATTCCTGAATATTAGTGGTGCGGCAGCTAAGGGGCAACCTTGACAAGTGGTAGCTAGGGGGTGCGCTTCTGTGTCATGAACCTTGCATAATTATAACTTTATCTTCTTCCAAGAACCTTGGTGTAATGGGGTATTACATATGGTAGTTTTATTAGTAGAAAATAAAGCATCTATGTTAAAGCAGAGATGGTAACTTGGAAATACGGTTTTCTGCAAAAAATAAAATTAGTCAGATTTTGGTGGTACTGTACGAGGCTAACTGGTTTTCTGCAAAAATAATTGGTCAGATTTTGGTGGTACTGTACGAGGCTAACTTTGTAACCTCACTCCTCACATGTGCAGCTGCATTAATTCATCAAGAAGGGATCAATGGAATATGTCTACTGATTCAAGACACTCGCTGAATCCACATACATTATACATATAGTACCCGTTGAGATGTCAATTTTGCATGAGGCAGTGAACAGTTGAAATTTGCAAATCATTGTCTCCTCATGTGATGTGTTAACAAGCAATCTTTAATACATATAGTTAACTGGTATATAAAGAAGAAGAAAAAAGAAAAAGAAAGTGCCCATGAGGTATGTGCAAGAACAGTAACGAATTTGGATGTTTTGCTGGAAAAGTAGGAGAATGAGCAGTGGAAAGGAAAAGATAAAGACGAGAGATGCACTGGTGCATATAGAGAAAATGCACTAACAAAGCCACCCCATTGTTCGAGAACCCCATGAACCGTAACTTTCATGTCATGTAAAAAGACACAAGAGATGATACGTGAAAAAGAAGCCAATCCCTTCTGTGAAATGTTCTTTGGCTGACATTACCGTACGTTCCATGCATGAGTCAATCCGAAAAATGTGAGCATCTGGGCTGTACATAACACTGTTTCCCTATTTATTTTACTACAAATAGTCGCATTTACTTAGTTGAATGTAGAGGCAAATATGGAAAAAGTTGGCTGTTGCTGCGGCGAGGGTTTGATGTTCAAGTGTGTGGAGAAGATGGAGAGTGAGATGAGTAACAGTAAGGAGAATGAAGTTGAAGACGTCGAGGAGCTCAAGAAGAGAATCTGTAGCCACCCTTTGTATGGACTCTTGGTTGAGACTCATATCGACTGTTTGAAGGTTCTCACTCTTTCTCTCTTGTCTCTTGATGTATTCTTTTGAAGTCAGATACAGTAACTCTTGATGATTATTTCAAGATATGTGACTATTGAATCTAAGGCTTAAATATGATAATGCTCTCCTTAATCCTCCTAATTTTCAGTCAATTTTCTTGATACTGTGGTGATTACGTCATAAGAGGTTTATTATTTGCATCAAACGAGTCCGACTCATCCAACTTTAATCCATATGTTCCCCTTGAAATTGAAAGCTTATAGATTATGATATAAACATACAGTAGAGTAGACACAAGAACAAAAGAACCAATTTAGAAAATAAAAAAATGTCTTTCTAATTATTAATCATCTGCATTGGTAAAATATATCAGGAGAGGAATTATAATAAGAGCAAAGGATATATAGTATATCAACTGGTGGATGAACCATAATCCTATTGTGCTGGAAACAGATTGATGATGAGGAAGCTAAGCATAAGCAGCATGTTTGTTATTAGCAGCGAGTGATGTTTAAGAACGTACTCATTGCTAAGTATGTGTTCACACGCGTACATATTTTAAGTTGAGAGTGGTTTTTGTTTTGCCTATCGAAGGTGGGTAGCAATGGAGACTTGGAAATGAAGCAGAAGCTACCTGATCAAAGACCCTGTTCAAACTTAATCAGTCAGCCGGACTTGGACGATTTCATGGTAACCCCATCTCATTTTTGTTGAATTATCTCTCTTTTTTATTTATTTATTTTGGACTAGACATGTTCTGAGGAGTTCAAACATCACGACTTAAAAACAGAAAAGAATATTTCTTTATTATTTAAAAAGAGACTGCTTTAAACTTAATAGATGAGGTGATCAAGCTGCACTTTGCTTTGTCTCTTTCACACGGAGTACTGTACGGGGTCAAACCTAGCTAACCATTTAAAGCCTTTAATCGAATCACCAAGGACTTTGAAAAAGACTAGACGCAGTTATTTCCTGCAAAGTTAGAATCAAAATCAGATTCTGTGCATGATAGTTTGTTCCCAAGTTCAATCAGGCAGCCCAATGACAAGATGCTGTAAAATCATGCTGGGAAAAAGCTTAACAAGTCTTTTTATATGGACTAAGCTAAACCCCTTTTCAGCGTTATTTTCATACTAAAATTAGTGTTTCACCTTTCTGTTTGTCTACAAATACTATTCCCAAACGTCATCTCACCACTTCAGTGCTCCTGAGACTTTAACAACTTTAACTCGCTATAAGCTTAATAACATCATCAAAAATAAATATATCAGTCAAAAGGGTACTTTTATGAAAAACAAAAAAAACTTTGAAGATAATAATAATTTTTTAAATTTTTTTTCCTTTTGTCTATTTTATTCCTTGGCTATGCTTGGACTATAATTTGTACCTAAATACCTTTTCGTCCATTTAGAAAATTAATTAGTTTTTCTTTTTTCTTTAGAAGTATAATTACCTTGCTATATATTGAAACTAAGGTTTGAACAAAAACTTTCAGCTTGGAACCAATAGATTATTAGAAGTTTGATGTAGATGTAATGTAATTAGCTAGGGATGAGTCACTCAAAAAATTACTAGCGAATGTGGTTGAAGAAGGAAAGCAAATTCCCACCGTTGAATTGATGGATCGGCCAAAGGCAAACTGGGGAATCATTCCAAACACTGAACATGAAATTAATTTATACCTGAAAGTGACTTCTTCTTTTGTTTTTGTCCAATAATAGATACACATGCACTCCGAAACATGTTCCTTTTCTTTTGGTAAAAATTCCATTTGTTAATTAATAATAAAAGCAAAGTTTGCAGCATCTCGAAATTAGTAGTTTCTTATTTCTTGGACAAGAAATCATGCTTTTCTATCCACCTATATAGAAAAATATGTAAGTAAAACGGAAGATTATCTTTCTACATCAAACAAATGTGCCCCTATTAAAATCACTTAGTAGTTGAGGTTTCAATTTGTGGAAGATGTGACCAAAGTTGGAGTCATGTGGTTAAGTGTCAAAAATAGAAACTCTGATTGCATATAAATTGAAAGAGACTTTGGTTTGATTTTCTTTTGACCCGAATGGCAGGAAGCATATTGCATGGCACTAAGCAAGTTGAAAGAGGCAATGGAGGAACCTCAGCAAGAAACATTAGCATTTCTGAATACCATGCATTTACAGCTCAAGGATCTCACCATAACCCATTTTGAAACTCCTCAACCTTCCACTACTTCCTCTGGTGAGTAGATATAATCATAACAGCATAAGATGTAGTCGTAGTAGTAATGTCATTTTTATTAGAGTCCCTTGTCAGAAACAGATTTGTGTACATCAGATGTAGTAATTCCTTTATAAAGTTGCAGTTTTATCCTTCTAATCTCATATAACCTTTCAAGCTGCAACTATACCAAAATGTTTTGCCTCAAACAGCTGCTTTTTTTGGAAATGTGCAAAATGCACATGGTTCCCAAGCTACGAGGAGAAGTGCCTCAAAACTAACAAACTACTGCATTTGATCTGTTATCATGTATGCTTATCTTCATCCACCAGCTCTAGACAGAGAATCTTAACGAAACCTGCGTAGGCGTTTTTTTTCTCAGAAGTGGAAAATGGATTCAAGAATGAAAAACTTAACTAGATAATGAGCTGAACCGTTTTGTGTAATTCTTGTGCATATATCATTATAACTCAAACATAGTGATCTGTACAAAACCATTACAAGACCATTTTAATGGTCTCTACCTCAAACCGTTGTTTTCATTTAATTACTTGCAAAGTGAGCGCCGCTTGAAACTCTCACTTTGAAGTTTAAACAACATATCAAAAGAAGAAAAAGAAAAAACACTTGTCAAAATATTGTCAAAATAGAGCCGAACCTTATTTCTAATAGAGTTTGAGTATTTTAGTAATTTAATTAAAATTAAATTATAATTTCAATTTAAACTTTAATTAAAATTATAGTTATTGATAATCAGATATCAATTACGTCTAAATAAGATTCAATATCTCATATTTAATCGTAAAGTTTTTCAAATTTTACAATCAAATCCAACTTAATTAAAACTTCTTTTTCCTCTTCATTTTGTTCTCTGTGTTTGACTTATTAGGTTTCCAAATATATTGATAGGGATAATAGATTCTAAAATGCCACACCATTTGAGATTTCTTAAATTCAGCGACTAATCTTTTGTAATTTTCAGTTAAGCGACCAACCTTTTATGAACTTAACCACTTAGTTCAAAACATTAGTTATATTAGTATTTTAATAATTTGGCTGATAAAATGTTTTTTATGATGTATATACAGTCGATATAGATGATTAGTTGGCAATTAATTTTCCATGTAGTTGTCTACCTATCATGAACAAAAAAGTTTGAATTAGCCAAATCAACAAAATTGAGTTGTTAAGGTCCTTAAAAGTTAATTATTTAATTGAAATTTTTAAATTTTTAGACACTGAATTGAAAATTTTTCAAAAAATTAAGCATTTAGAATCTGTTATCCCTATGTTGACAATGGATATAACTTATAACCTTAAATTATGTTTAGAATTAAATAAATTAAACTCTTTTTGTTTTTCTTTAATTCTTTAACTAAACAATTTATATCTATAGATCAAGATTGATATTTATTAATACATCATGACTACTCAATTATTTATGAATGTTAAAGTGGGTTTAGCTAATCTCTATGTGCATGATTTTTGTTATAATTCAATACTTTCATCATAGAATATTCTCATTTGACATATAACACAAAAATAATATCTACTTTATTTAAGTTCAATCATTCTCTACCATTCGTAATTGATTCAATTAAAGAAATTTGAAAATTATTTTCATTGTCATTCCACCTTTGCTAAGGATTCAGAAATCAACATTAATCAAGAGCAATGAAACTTTTTGTCTAATTACTTTATGGTAATAAATCTTATATTGATTACTCAACTATCTCTATATAGATTGTGTTATATCTAATGACTATCGACTAAGTTATTCTTGATTAGAATAGGTCATAAACAGTATCAAAATATAACAATCCTTATATAAGATGCTTTGAAGACCTCAAGTCAAAAAATCACCTATACGATCATCATAATGAAAATTTTTATAAACACACTAATAATGCATCTTATATAAGAACAACTTATATAATAATGCATCTTATATAATAATGCATCTTGGATAGGGTTTTAAGTTAGATTTTGAATATTGAAGGAGAGATTTAGTAAAGAACAACTAAAATTTGTAATAGAAAGAATTCACATATATATTCAGTACGAGTAACATAAAGAATATATCAATTTAAGTTTTAAGATGCGTGTTTGTTGATTTAATGTTTATTAATTGTTATATTAAGTGATTATTAACTGTTTGCATGCTTAATTAGAAATGGGATAGTATTTTAGAAACGTATAGGAGTTATTGTGAGTTTAGGGATTCATTAAATTGATTAGTTGAGGGGGCCTCTTTCATGAATAATTAAGTGTAAAATTATTTGGAATTTGATATGTAGTCATAGTTAAACTCTTGTAGTGCATATTTATAGGTGTTGTGGAGATACCATAAATACTTATATGCATGTGTTACATGTTACATTTCATGGTAAGTGCATTATATGCAAATGGTTTATGATGTGATTGTTAGATATATATTTTAATTGTTTTAAGGCCTATAAAAGACATGTATGATGGTTTATTTATGAAGCGAATGTGGTATGGGCCTTCGTTGGGATCAATATTCGATGCTAGATTGGGATCGAAACCAGTCCATTGTCTAAGAAAAATATTTAAAAAAAACTAATTTGAGGTATAAACTAATATGTTGTTTAAAATGAATACTTGGATTCATATTAGTTAATAAACAAATATATTTCTAGAGTGAATATCCTATCAAATTGAGACATAACCCAATCTGTTGGCTAGGGGTAAATGTCTAATGCATATCTTAAGCAAGCATAAGATAATGTTTGATTGTTTTAGTACTATTGACTACTGCATATGATATGTCTATTTGTGATAATCATATTGGCATGTTTGCATTGCATGAGGCATGTTTGCATTGCATGATTGTTTCTTAGCTCATTTTCAAAGATTATGTAGTTTTATAGAAGATATATATGGTGAAGTTTTATTTATGGTAGATGTATAGTGTTCTTAATTTATTTTATTTGTCCATATTTCTTATATGATATATGCTATCATGTTTTAGTTATAATTTCATGTAAGAAGTTGATGAGGAGCGTGAGAATATATGGAAGGTGTGAACTTAGAAAGCTTTTAGGTAGAGAGATATTTACATTACTTATTATTTAAGTTGTTTAGTATTGCTATGTGGATTTGTATAGCGAGATTTTAGATGATTGATTTAAAAATTATTTATGAGATAAGGTTTATTAAGTTATTTTTATTAAATTTTAAGAGTTTAATAAAAAGATGTTAGCCTCATCCTAATAGCCAGATTTGATTGGTTGAACTTTAAGATTAGATAGCAAATTGTCATAAATCCAATAAAATTAATTTGAAACTCTATTTACACCTTTCATTTCAAGTTTATAGTCTAAACCACGTAAAGGAATTCTTCTAAAATTAAACATTAATGGTTTATGAAGTATTCCCAAAAATGTGTTATAGTAGTGTATTGTAAGAATATGGAAGTGGCCTTAAATAGGGTAGTCTAATAGGTGAAGTAAGCATTCTAAAGGTCTTCCCAATTAAGAAGTTGAAGGTTTGATATATGGTAAAGGAGGCTTCAACAAACTCACTTTAATCTGATTGTTCACATTGGAATTTGAAAGTTTCACTTAAATTAAATTTGTTATTTGGATCTAAATCATTGGTTCGTTAAGTAATTTACTTGGATTATATGGTTTATGATCTATTACATTTACCCGACAATTAACCTAGTAAGCACAGGAAAAGTAAAGGATGTGGAGTTCACCAATAAAGAAAAATAAAATATGAAAATGATCTCATTATGATTACTTCTATTTTCATAAAATCGTAAGTTTTTTAAAAATTTATTCTCATTTATCAAAAAGTTAATATGATACAATTATAAATTGTATTTAATGATCGTGGATCTTATAAGTTATACTATAGAAGATGGATTAGTAAAAGAGATAAGAATGAATGGACCTCTTCATGATTAACAATTAGAGGATATAATTTTGTAATTCATGCGCTTGTAGGACAATACTATTAAAAATTAGTGAATTTCTTCATATTTAA
This sequence comes from Erythroxylum williamsii, assembly GCA_027564335.1. NCBI lineage: Eukaryota > Viridiplantae > Streptophyta > Magnoliopsida > Malpighiales > Erythroxylaceae > Erythroxylum > Erythroxylum williamsii. The sequence goes on from JANITW010000006.1 coordinate 51,302,937, forward strand.
TAATTTTTCCTTATGCCTTATAAAAATACAATTTTGCAGCTCATGCAGTTGCTTCCTTCAATAATTTACACTCGCATAAATTAATCTAGACCTACTCCTTTCGGTTATGACTTGTAAATTATTTATTAATCTTTTTACTAAAAATTGGAGGGATTACAGTAAAGCAAAATGGATAGACTACATAGACTTGATATATGAACTTTGAAAGATTGAAAGGAAAAAAAGAGGTTTGTACTAAAAGGTTCGCATTTTAAATGAATGGTAAAAGATTTTATTTGGTTTTTAAATTATAAAAATCTTTTGATATTAGAATTATTAGATTATTATATGATTGGATGTTAAACACAATAAAACTTGTACATACTATTTTAATTTGGTCTTAATAGCATATTTTATTAAATTCATTCGTTTCTTTGATTTTCGTCCGTTCCACATCATTCTATCATATGGTTTATATGCTAGTGAATGGACAGCTATATAACGCGATGAAAAATACTGAAATATGTTTAAGATGACAATTACATATTCAAATTGTTAAATTAGCTGACTTTTTGACGACTCAAATAATTATTTATAGATAATTTGATCCATCTGTTGAAATAGGAAATGGAAACCACTTTTATGTACAAGTTTGACAAAATTTGGGCTTTAGCTTCTACATGATTGATGGATCTTCTTTGCTGGTACTTATATGAGCCCAGTCTTCTATGGTCTATGGTGAGACTCATTCCACGCATATTCTTCTGTGATAAGATGTTTTTCAGTTGACGTTGCAATTTGTTTGTTTCCAGTAGAAGGCTGGTGTTCATGCGGCTTCAAATTTGATAATTACAAAATTCGTGCATTATAATTTTAGACTTAAGGTTAATAAATGGTCTAGTTACCTCATCCAAACTTTCTTTTCTATAAATATAAAAATATAAATAAAAAGACTACTCCTACCTTGTTTACTCTGGTGTATAGAAGTATTCCCACCTTATCAACAAAGACAAATATTTGGTATCCAGATATGTATATGTAATCAAGGATGTAAATGAGCTAACATAAAGATTAAAAATTAAATTAGACTTCTTTGTAATATTACTAGTTTTTAGAAACTCTCATGTACACCAGAATTAGCTTTAGAAACCAACTATTTCATAATTATTAAAATGAACCTTCTTTGAATATTCCACTCATGATAGTTAAACTTGTACTTTTGATACTAGTATGCTTCTAGTTTTTCAATTTAACATTATTTCTTATTTTAATTCTCTAATTCTAATTCTGATTCTCGACTGCATAATTTGTAGATTCAAAATATTTGATCTCCTAACTGTGCTTATCATGCTTAGTTTGTTCCTGATAACTAGTCATATAGTAAATGAAGCCTTTTAGAGGGTTTTTTTTTTTACAACATACTAGCCTGAACCAAGAGAAGTTGGAAGCAAAGGGTCCAAATAACAATTGGCATGTCTATTTTGTAAAATCACCAAAGTTGTGTCTCAACCATACCATAATGTCTTTTAAATTTATATTAGGATTGTAGTTAGGAGCATTATTAAGTATTGTAAAGAATACCCTTAATATTTTGTGGCCATTAATTTGTTTGAATTAACTGATTTACCTTAGCTTGGTTTTGTATAATGTATATAAAATTATTCAAATTAAAGAACTGGCAAAGAGGCCCTAACTCATTAAAATTTTCCATACCATAGTGATATATTATTCCCATTTCCAACTTTACATTTAATCTCCAATTGTAGAAATTCTTTCAACATTAGGAGTTGTAAAATGGTTTTGAAGGAGTCAATTGTAGGTTTTAATATTAAGAAGTTTCTTCTTATTAGATATTAGGTGTGAATCTATCACACTTATAAAAATTCTTTGTTAGTTTGGAGTGTCCATATCCTCTTATTTATAATTTTTAGTTGAGCAATTCTCAAGAGCCTATGTATATCTTAAACCACTTTATTTTTGTTATTAATTTCTTTATAACATCACCAAACTAGAGGAATTTCCTCATCATCTTTTATATTTCCTTGATTAAATTCCCCCAAAAGGATCAAATAAGAGTACTATTAGACATGTAGGTTATTAACCATTGAAATAATTAGCTGAATTGTACCTACATTAGAAAGGCATCGCTTGCTTGAATAACTAATCCTTTTTTCAAATGTTATTAAATAATGTCTAGCAATAACTAAAAGAAGGTCTCTTAATGGTGATTACAACTCCTAAATAGGTGAAAGGAGACTCATTAATTTAAATTTTTTCATATTAAAGATCCAACTTACTTAGTGATTGGATATAGAATAGATGAATACATTTTTTTTGTCCTAATAGATTATTGAAGATATGAAAAGAATCATTAATATTTTCACTAAACTTAAGTCTACACCACAAGTAAAAGTAGGTTATTAGAAAATGGAAAAATAAAGATCCTTAACGTTTAACTTTTATTTTGGAATTTAAGTTGGTTGATTAGTCTTATTAACACCTTAATACCAAATGTGAATAAGGAAAGAAATAGAGGATCTCTTTATCTCAAGTCTTTAATTCCCTTAATCAAGTGAGTGGATTCACCATTAATCAATATAATATAAGAGATAGTTGAGATATATTGATTTCAGATGGCGATGGGTGGCCTATAGGTTAAGATTAAAGTGTTTTCAATGGGCCAACCCAGGTCAGTTTGAGGTCCAATTATTCTAAACAAAACAATATCATTTTTCTTAGAAGAGTTGGGCCTCAGGTAGGCTTAGGTCTAGTCAACCCAAGACTAGACGTAATTAAAAAAAGACATTCTATACTTTTAATTTTCAAAATATTGACGGAGTTGGCCCATGGACCGATCCATTTCCATCCCTAATTGATCAATCCATTTAATGAATGGAGAGGGAAAACCAAATGCCTCGAATGAGTGTAGTATAAAGTTCTAATGAATATAGTAAGAAGTTTTGTTAAAATCAATCTTCATAGCACTACTCTTAAAGGAATTCTTCCTACTGTCATTTTTAAATAATTCTTAAGCTAATAATAAGTTTTCTCCAATATACATTTATTGAATAAAATCTCTTTGATCAAGAGTAATGATTGAGCCTAATACCAACTTCAATCTAGAAACTAGAAATTTAAAGATAATCTTGTACTTTATGTTGTAGGGAGATAGGCTTATAATCCTTCAACCTTGATGGATTAGGGACCTCTGGTATAAGGTTAATGTAAGACTTATTTAGCTATAACATTTTTTCATTGCTAAAAATTTTAAAATTGCAATGGTGACTTAAGCGTTGATTATGCTTCCCTACTCATGGAAAAAGACATTTAATTCATCATAATTAGGGGCCTTATTAGAATGAAGGATAAAGAGAACTTTCTCAATTTCTAAATAGATGAAAGGATTGAGGAGGAGCTTAGTGTCTACTTCTATAATCTGCTTAGGAATGAAAAAGTTGTAACTTACACAAATGAAGAGTTGTTAGTGTTAGTTCCTAAAGTAATATGGAAATAATCATAAGCCACTTATTTCATCTCCTGCTAGTATTAGGCCATATAACCATTCTTCTTTAACAAATATTTGATATTGTTAGTGTTTCTCCTTCAAAGGATAACTATATAAAAGTACAGAGTTCCTATATTCCTTTTGAAGTCTATTATAAAAGTGAATTATACACTTTTAGAGCTTGAATATAGTTGGATAATTCTTGGCTTTTAAAGAATGTTTTGATAGGTCGTCTAGATATTGATAAAGTTCGTCTAATTATTGAGGAGAAGTGTTTTAGCCTCCTCAATAGCATGAAAAATGTTGCTTTAGTTCTTTTGATTAAGTCTTTTAGCTTCTTCCTTCACCATTTGTAGTTTCTTAAAGCATTTGTAGGATTGATAACCTTGTAAATGGTGGCCATACATTTGACAACTACTTCCTCAAAGTCCTCTAGCTTTGTTATATACTTGTTAAACCTGAATATGGCTTTCCTCATAAATTTCTCTATCAAGTTATGGAATTTTATAGGAAAATAGTCTGAGGTTAGATTATTACTAAAGATATATTTACTATCAGGGAACTTAGATAACCAGAAGGAATTAACAAAGGCCTTATCTAGTTTTTTTCTTTTTGAATTGAAATTATCTTAAATCTCATATAAGTGACTTCAATCTAGCTCGCACATAATCTAAAGTCATTACAAAAGTTTCACAAGTTTATATTACCCCCAACTTCTAATAAGAGTATGGTGTTATTAAAATCATCAATAATCATCCAAAGATTGTTAATAATGGCATGAATAGCTTTTAGATCAATCTATAATGATATTCTTTAGTAAACCAAGTTAGCAGCATACACAAAACTAAAGTAAATAAAGTCAAGATTAAGTAATAACCAAACTTCCAAGTGAATTAAATCATCAGAAGATCTAGAGTGGAAAACTCAATTTTATTAGGATTAAAAGCTTCTATTTTCTTTCATATAGTGATAAATATGATTGGTGATAATAGTTTAACACTTACTCAAAAACTACAACTTCACCTAGTGATTTGCTTTTAACTTAGTATCTAACACACCTATTAGCAAAGGCTTTATCTTTTTTGAGAATTCAATAAAACATTTTACAAGCTAAGCTTATACAACATTATAGTGGATAAGAATATTACATAATCCATTATCATTTTTCTAATATAAACAAGCTAGGCAGCTAGGTCATAAAGGTGCCATTTATTTCTCGTACTTATAATAATTCTAGTTTGATTGTCTTTAGAAACATTAGTTCCCTGATCGAGTTTAATGTGTTATCTACTAGAATGCATCATTCAACAGCCAGAGCTTTATATAGTCTACTATTTCTTTCTTTAAGTTAAATATACTGAAGAAATGAAAACATTTTTTAATACAATTCCATCCTGCTTGAGGGATTTAACTTTACTGATTTCCTATGATAGGATATTTGTCCATTTATTAGAGGGATAATATATCATCATAGTGTGATGATCTCTAGTCCAGGTGGCCCTTAAGTATCTAAATTAAAAGAATAGATGAATTCTATTCTCTACCTTCTTATTGTAAAGAAGGCCTATAGGATCAAAGTTTCCAAACCATCTATCTTTTATTCTTACTCTACTTTTGATCACCAACTAACTAATCGTTGATGCTTTTAGGTTAATAGTTTATTCTAGATTATCTCAAACAAGAATGCTTCGTGCAAGCAAGGTTTGAAGATCTTATAATATGAGGAGTTAGTATATGATCCAGAGTTATTTGCTAGCCATACAAATTTATCCTCCCTGTTTGACTAATTAAATTAAGGTAAGTAACTCATTAGGCTATTAGAGCCTCTAAAATTGTAGCACAAAGAACCATGTTGTATAGCTAAAATAACTTCTACATTTAAAGGAATTCTGAAGTGAGATGAACCAACTCATTCCTCTTTATTAGAGGGTAGTAATCATTCCAATTGTTAAACTAGAACCAAGAAGAAGGGTCCCCCTGCGTTATTCCCTTGGTATTTTTGAAGGTTTTAGAGGGCACTTCATTAATAAGAGTACTAAAAATCACTATAGTTAGACATGTTTTGATCCATTACATAAATTGAAAGGGGAAACCAAATATTAGGAGGCATTTTTTAGTGAATTCCCATATAGTAACATCTAAGGCTTCTTGAGGACTTAACTTTTTTTAGATCTTCTAGAAACATAATCCTTCATCAATTCTTGAACTAGCAACATATTTTCTCCAATGATTTTTCGTAGGATAAAAGCACCTTGAGCATGGTTTATAAGTCCCTTCAAAGCTTATTTTAGTTTAATGGTAATAAGTTTGGAGATCACCTTATAGACTATGTTACAACAAGAAATTGGTCTACAATCCAACATTGAAGAATATCTTCTAGTTTTTCTTGAGTGTGTTCAACCCCATTCATATCTTGAAGCAGTAAAATTTTTATTTCTATTTTATCTAGCTAGGATTGAAGAGTGGAATTACGTTAGCATCACCTTCCCTGAGCTAATTTACTATAGCTTTCTGCTTGAGAGTTGAGCTATGTAACATGAGAGCATCATCGTATTCCTTCATCCCTTATGCCTCTGGAGATCTTAAAGTTATTAGGGTGCTTATAACAATTTTCCTAAGCAATCTTCATATTATGTTTTAATTCAATAAGGTTTATGTTGTTTTGTTTGGAAAATTCCTTAATTGCAAGTTTGACTTTTTGAAGTTTCCTCATGATTTAGAAAGAATTATAGCCTTCCACTTTATGTGCCCAATTTTTTCATATCATCTCTTTAAATCCCTTTTGTTTTTTTTAGTCCATTGAAAAATTTGAAAGGGATTTTACTTAATTTGTATTGGCATAGCCTCAATAATTTAGTCCTTAAATGATAAAAATAAATTATCACCAAAGTGAGCATATGAACAAGGAAATGAATAAGCCACATTTGGATAACCATAAATCTATCTAACTTTTTCCGATGAATAAGTGCCCTTGTTGCTTATTTGATTAGGTGAATAGTGAACTACATACCCAAAATCCACTAAGCCTATATATTGTGTGACTTTTGTAAGCTCTTTATACAATCCTCTATATTTAGTTATATAACCATCAGCCTCTAAAGGAGATAGTATGCAATTAAAATCCCCTATCATTATTCAGGGTCTAGTTATACTGGCACTGATGATTTTAACATCCTACATAGGCTAGCTCTTTGGAATATAAAGTTAGTTGTATAAATAATATGCATATCAAAATAGACATTGGTACATTTGAGATGATAATTTAGATGTATAAATTGATCACATTCCTTAATTTGTTTTAATTAACACTTTGTCTAAATTATAAGCACAAATAATCCTTCCATTTTAATGATATGTATGGTTCGAGTGGATCTTCCATTCAATGCCCAAAAAGCTAAGACAGTTCTATAGTTAAGGCATCTTTATTTTAGTTTCAAGCAAGCCCATAATTGGGGGCTTCCTCTCCAAAAAAACCTCTCTTATAGACTATTTTTTAAAAGGTTCTTTTAACCCTCTTATATTCCAAATTAAGACTATCATGAGATCAGATAATAGGTTGTGACCTATTAGTCTATTTTCCATTTTTTCCTGCCTAATCTTCTTTTGTTAATAATGGACGCTTCCAATTCCACTTCCTTTTTATTCTTAATTATTTTCGTATCCTCATCATTAAAGATAATAGAGGTACTTTTCTAGGTGCTATTTATGAGTTGGGCTTAATAAGATTGTCTATAGCAAGACTAAGGGGAATGATTATTTTTACTAGATTAGGATTCTTAATTTCCTTCTCAAGCATTTGCCTTAGAGTTGTTATAAGCACCTAATTTAGATTGTTTAAGGAAGTGGAGCTAGAGGGGTTATCAAGTCCCATTAAAACAATATAGCTACTAGTGTTGAAGGTTTTATCGATCAGCTTCCATATTTTTCTATAGTTCTTTAGCTTTTAAGTGTAAGAAATGGCAATCTCTAATATTGTAAGATTCACTTCTTCTCCTAAATTTATAACTAGAATGAATTTTAGCATCTCTGCATGCTTTTTTACTTCAATTTATAGCTTGGTATAATATATTCTCTCTATACGTGCAGTTTAAGTGTCAATATACATTAGCTTGCCTACGAAGCTTACTAGGGAGCTAAACCTTTCAACAATTCATATTCAAGAGTCATATTATGGAAGTTCACCCATATTGGGACACTATTGATGTTTCCTTTGTCTAGTTCACCACCTAGTCTTTATTTTTAAAAAAAATAGGTTGTCTCCCTATATGCCAAGGACCTTGCTCAATAGTTTATTAAGACAATTCTTATTATTAAACTTGAAAATGAATATATCATCCTTATTAAGCATTGTCCTCTCTAGTCCCTTCTTGCTCCATCTATCCATAAACCATATTTTCACTAGTGGAAACGCTAGTCTTTTGCTTCAGAAAAAAGAACCAACTAATGATGAGGATCATACTAATGCACTTGCTCTTATTAGAACTATAGGTGGCATTAAAACACCATCCCCATTACTCCTTCATAGTGCTTAAGTTTGCATTTAGTCTATTAAGCTACTATTTTATCTTTCTAATACTAGTGTTTGAGATAAAGTGTTACTCATGTTTAGTACTACTTGGGGGTCGCAAACTAACTCAGTAAACTCCTCCAAACTTAGATTGTAACATCCCGTTATCGAAGTGACGGGTATATTGGCAATTTGGATCGGGTTTAGGATTTGGTACAGGCAAGTGTTGCATCGTACATGCATTATCGTTTCTATTGTACAGATATATATATATATATATGTACATACATGTATGACAATTCCCGACTTGATTGTGAAATCGGAAATTGGTTAAAATGGTACAGATGAAAATTGGATTGTGAAAAGTGGAAATTGAGTAAGCGTATAAATTAGGTTTTGAATATGAAATTGAAATAAAACGGAATTTAGAGGAATGAAAATTGGAAATTGAGTATAGGATTGGGTAAATGATGATTTTGTGAATTTATGGGAATTTTCCCAGAATTTTTAGAGTGATGGATCCGGACCGAAAATTGGCTTAGTGACTGATTTATTTGATTCCGAGTCCGAGATTGATTGACAATTGATATGAAACAATTTGAATTATGATTTTTGTGAATTATTGGTTACGAGTATTGCGAAATTGGGAGAAAAATAGAATAAGAATCGGATTTGTTAGACCCTAAGAATTGGACATGAGTCAGAGGATCATATATATATGTATAAGCTTAAGAGATAAGCTAAATGTTCATTTTATCGTCGACGGTCGTGGGTGAGCAACGTGGGATTTGGAGTTTCTTAAAGAGTTTTCGACGGATTGAAGTGTGAATCAAGTAAGTTTATACTTGTTTATGCTATTTGATCATAGATTTGAGTAAGAAATTGTTTAGAAATTTGGAAAGTTGCGATGATAGGGTTTCGTTGGTTTTGATTTGGGTTTTTGATGAAAAATGGTTTAAATGATGGATTGAGGTTAGATATAAGTGGGGTTTAATGTTTAGAACTGATTGAGAGTGTTTAGAATGGATTTGGATGAGTTAGATCAAAAGAGCAGATGAATTTCTGGGTTTTCGGACGAGTTTCTGGGTTCGCACGTCGCGACGTGTGATGAACACGCCGCGACGAGCCCCTTCAACTCGCACGTCGCGACGCATAAATGATTTTATAATTGATACGTCGCGACGAATGGGATATAGGCGCACGCCGCGGCGGAGGAGTTGGGTGCGCCGCGGCGAGGAGGTCAGCTCCCGCACGTCGCGACGAGCAAAGTGCACGTCGCGGCGAGCATGTGAGAGAGGTACGCCGCGATGCGCGAGACGCACGTCGCGGCGAAGAAAGGAGGCTCGCCGCGGCGAGGGGCTAGACGTCGCGGCGAGGATGAGTGATTTCCGAAATGTTGATTATTGAGGTTTTTGAATTGGAGAATTTTGGGATTTAATTTGTATTGGTTATGGATCAAAATGGCATTTGAGAGAATAGGAATTGCAATTTGGGAGAAACGAAATTAAGTGATTATGAGATGATTGTTACAAGTAATGAGTTTAAGATTGATTTCAAATGAATTGTTTCCTAAGTGATAAATTGGAATTTGGAGACTAAGAATATTGAATTGATAAGAATGGAAATTCGGAACGTAATTAGATGATTATCAGAATTGAATGGCAAATGAATAGTGAATATGATTTTAATTGGAATGTAATTATAGAGTAGGGAAATTAGTAAATTGAATAATGAGATTTGGAATTGTTATGGATTAGAGTGAGAGTGATCAAATTGAGAATTGGGGATTGAATCGGGAATGTCATAACATGTATAGTATTTATCG
>JANITW010000006.1:51475747-51504621 GCA_027564335.1 Erythroxylum williamsii
GTCAATATTATGCGGTAATATCCTATCCCGCCTCAATTTACCAATATGACCTTCCCATCGGTGACGGGATGTTACAAGAAATCACCATCATCTTCTCTCTTGTCTGAAAAACTATGTTGTCTTCTAAATCTTCTCTCTACTCGGAAGTCATCAGCTCCAAACCAGAACCCATAGTACGTACATATCACGCATAATGGAAGCTAAAAATGATTTACTCTAAAAATAAGTAGAAAAATTTGCACTTCCTGGGGAATCAATCAAAGAAAACTCAATAAAGGACAACTTTGATGAATTACACTCTAACTTTGAAAGTGTACAACTCTATATTAAAGTAGAAATCAAGAGTACAATAGCTCAAAGATGAAGATAGGGATACCAATTAATTCCATAAAAGCATTTTCTCAAGGAGAAATACTAAAAAGATCACATAATTGCTTAAAGAGGATCATCGAGTAGATAAGAAGCATTAGCAAATACTTCTAGAGGCTCACAATTATTTCTAAAACACTCTTGACACACACATTAACAATTATTCATCTATGCTTATGGCACACACATTAATAACAGAGTATGCTTATCATTAGCAGCATTTAAAACTTCTTATGTCAAACACCCAACAAAGAGAAAAGGCAGTAAAAGATAGTGAGCAAGTGAGTAATTTATGAGATGGGTGGGTGAAGTCACACATTAAAGAGTGAAAAAGAAGACAGAGCTTTATGGCTTTTGAAAGGCATAAATGAAACAAAGAGAAAGAGAGCAACAAACTTGTAAATTTGTGGGAGACTCAATAGAAAACAATAGAAAGTAAAGCTGTTTTTCTCATCTTTCATTGATGATTATAAAATAAGGTGTACATAAGGAAGACCTAACATTCAAGTTGGTCTTGATTGCTTTCTTCGCCCTGTCTATGTCATCCTAAAAATAAGTCATTATTGTCTTTTTATCACTATCATTCAAACAAAGTATTCTCACTAAAGGCTCATAAATTTTGATGACAAATTGATATTAAGACTAAACTTCATGATCTTCAAGTATACTTTTAAAGACTTCCATTCTAACATTAAATATGGCATACTGAGGTATAATTAATTTATCACTGGTAAACGTAACACTAAAGTGATAAGAACTTAGTTGCAAATCTTGTAATCGTAGAACAATACAAATTTTTATCATTGGTGAAACTCTTTTTCATTAAAGTCAAAAGATAATTATAGATGAACTTTCACTTTTCTTGCTTTATGATAATTTCATCAATGATAGAAAACTATTTAGCATCTCCTATATTTTTCAACATCAGGCAAATGTAATGTGCAACGGGCAATACAAAGAGTCCAATAAAAAGAATTATATCTGATTTGCAACTTTTTCTCCAATTGTTTTATAACTAAAATCATTATCAATGATGAATTGTACAATATTTTTAGGCCCAATTATATTCACAACTTTATCAAATATCTCAAATAGAGTATCAGCATTTCTTACAAGGCTAGACGCATCAATGAACTTCAATAACACCATGCCCTTAGCAAAATATATTAAAAATTGATAATAGGCTCATGTTTTTTATTTGTCTAACTATTACACGTGATTAAACACTCATAAGTTGCCTTAGTCATTCTTCTTTCATCTAAATAATTTGTTATTTCACAAATGGAGTTTCTTAGAAGATTACATTTGTAATAAGCAATTGAAGGAGTTTTATATCTTGGACCATAAGATATAATAGTGCCTACCCTAAGTTAGTAATAATAAGCTTGTACAACATTGAATAATACATATGCATCATACTGCCATCTAACTATTTTCATATCCATATTGTGAGCAGCTTCTTTATGTTGTAAAATACTACAAATTAAAAATTGAGCTCCAGAAGTTGTTCGAGGACTAGAAAAGAAAAGACACCTAACTTCTTCTTTTCATCACATTAGTTGCAACAATCATTTTTTATTATATATGAATGTCACCTTTAATATTGCCAATATCATTTTGAACACTCCAAAATAAACTTCCACTGCTAATTTTTTAGTTCGGTCTTTTCCTTTTGTCTTTCTTATTTTGGTACTCTTCAACAAAGTTTTCTTCTGTCATTTCACGTCATAGTTAACTTTCTACATAGAGCAAAATTTTTATTTCAATTGAACTTTTTTACTTTAACCTTGCAATCAAACTTATCGTCTCCTCAACTATGCTGTAGCACCACTCATTAAGAAATTATATGTAGTAAGAATATAGAAGAAATAAACAACTAGACAAGAAAGAAAACAAGAAAATTTTGAATGAGGTTCAACCAATTTTAGTGTGCCTACCAAAAGCTTATGATATTGTATTTAAATAATGACAATGATAGTTACATTAAACTAAGTTTACAATAATATATTATATTTTTAGATTCCGCTTTATTGCGGGATGTTAAACTGGATGTGATGATAATGATGATCTAAATTTTGACTTATACAATTATATTCAAATAGCTCCTTACCAAACTTAATTTAAACATGACTCTAATAAATCTTAGAATCTTTTAAGAGTTTGAAATCCACCAACATATTTCTAAATAAGGCAATTGATTACAAAGATGGTCTAGGAGACGATTGTATCTTAGATTGTGTAACATACTATTTTTGTTTGCTCATAAACATTGCGTAATATTTCTGTTCGCTCGTATACACGGACTCTTAACACTTTTTTATCCTAGATTGTGCAACTTATTATATTTGTTTGCACATGAACACGGGCTCTGACACGCCCCTATCTTATGTTGTATCAGTCTATGAAATAACCTCCATTATCTCAATAAATGTCCACTAACTCGTATCTTCTCCTCTACATTTCAAAGAAGAATATTTCTTAACACACTATTGTATTTATCTAAAAATTTTCAGAAAGTATCTGCATTCTTCTAGAAATATTTTAAAATTAAACAGTCTTATATAAACTATAGACAACAAAAAGTGTTCTCATTGCTATTTCAACGATCGTCTAAATTAACCAAAATGTTCAGTGCGTTCACATAGCTTACATGTTACTTCTCCTAGGAAAGTGAGATAAAACAACAAAGAAATGTGGCAAATATTGGATTAAACTAAAAGGGAAATAAAACAAAGTTTTTTTTATTAATCGAAAAATTACAAAACAAATTACGAGACTAGTCTAGGAAAGTTAATCTCAGCTATATCCTCGAAGAGGATCGAGAGACATTCGAAAGGAGGGTTTACAAAAGTGATAATTTCCAAGTCAAAAAATACAACAAAATTGACGAGTCAGTCGGCACACTAATTTTTTTAAATCAAAGAAAATAATTGAAGTCTTTGACGAAGAAAACTAGACCTTTAAAGTACAATATATGATCTCATCTCATGCACCTAAATACATAATACATTATAATGTGAACTTACTACGAAGTCCAGGATCAAGTCTTCCTTCAAGTTCAAAGTTCTCGGAGGGATGAGATACTATTTTATTACATATTGCAATTACAGACTTCAAACGTCAAAGTTGATTAACCATCTGTGATTCATTCATATTTTTCTCTCTCTCTTTCGCATTTGACTTCTCTCTTTACACCCACTCTCTACGTTTAGTCTTAGATCTTTTGTATTTCTATAATGAAATAAAAATGATAAAGGGTTTGCTCCCTCAAATTTTAATATAACATAAGGAATTTTGTATGTAGCTCAAGAAGTAAACCAAAACAAAAATCTTAAAAGGAGAGGCTACAATTGTTAGTCTCGACAAACTTATTTATGAGTCAAAATCAAATTTGCCATAGTTTGTTTTTTCAACCAAGACTTTGGAATTTGCTCATTTAAGTGTCTTGCGAAGATTTAGGGGAAAAGTATGTTATAAAACTTGAATGAAGTGATAAAATCTTCTGTTTTGAAATTGGACTAGACCGGTCGGTCTGATCAGTTTGATTGGTGATCGGTCAGTTATCTAGTCCGGTTCACTTATAAAAATCGGTTCTTAATTGAATCAGTGAGAACCGGTTAAAATCGATTAATTGACTGGTCAGATCGGTCTGGTTTGACCAGTCCGATCACTAGTTCAATAAAATTTTTATTTTTTGTTTTATTTTATTATTTTTAGTATTTTGTATTTTTTAATACTTTTAATATTATAAATAATTAAATATAATTATTGCATAATTATAACATCACACCGATTTAATCGGTGATTAAATCGATTGAACTGATCAAACCGATGATCAGTAAGATCTCCGATTCGACGACCTATCTGAATTTTAAAACACTCATAAAAATCTAGCCGGCTGAATATTATAGGAAATGGTTACAAAAATACTCTTTGCAGAAAATATGTTCATTCTCTGTTGACCCGAAAATCAAGCTAAGTACATCAATCAACACGTATATGTTACCTTGGTAAGTACAAATACTTTCTATTACAGATCTGTCAATGAAACAAAATTTGTCCAAAAAAAGGAAAAGGAAGAGAGAACTTCAAAATGACCGTTTCAGATTCTTGAAATCTACAGACTCGATGCATTCTAATCCAGCCCTGTAAGGATTTATTAGCTTCAAAAGCTCGGTTGCCTTCTCCTTCGTATCGTCACCACATCCAAGTTGCAAGAGCAATACCAACTTCTGAAAGGCACCAACTTGAACAGCTTCAACAAGAACTGTCTCTTCATGTTTCTTGTCCAACTTGATAAGCTTCAAAATGGCAGAAACAGAATACTGTGATGCTAGTTCTGATACTCTCAAAATCTTCTTCACAAGAACCGGTATTGTTAGAGCATTATTGTATACCTGTTGTCTCCCTTCTTCACACTCACAAAGTCTATCAAGAACACCTAAAGCTCTCTCAGATAAGCTCTTTTCTGAATCCACAATAAGTTTTAACATCAAAGAAACCAGACCCAGGTTGACAAATTCCAATTTGATGCGTTCGCCAGAAAGTTCAGATGATAGGAGATAAAACACTAACAAAAGAGACGATTTGGTGATTGTGGGACAAATGGGCTTTTCAATGAACCCAAATATCAGCTCAACAACTCCTGGTATTGATGCCAGAGATTCTATATGCTGCTGATTCGAAGAAAGAAGCTCTTTCAATGTCAGAATGGAGTTCTGTTTGGGTGAAGTATCTTCGGCTCTGCATTTCAAGAACCAAACCATGCACTCTAATGAAACTTTGGTTCCTAATTGTGCTTGAGCTTCCACATCAAGAGGAAACATCCAAGTGATTGCAAATAATATTTCCTCTAGCAGACAAGCGTTTCGCTCAAAAGAATCCATGGCAAATGCATGGAATGCCTCGGCCAATACAGTGCTCGTTCCGTTCACTACAATGCTTCGGCGATTTCTCTCACTTTCTTTGCCCCATTTATTGATGTTCTTCACTAATTCTAGGCATCCCAATCGATCCAAACTCTTTGTTGAAGATGCAACGCTGAAAAGAAGCTCAGATACCTGATAAGGGGAGACAGGGACTCTTGGTGTTGGGATCCGTTCGACTCCATAGTTTCGGTTCTCAACGCACCATTCTTGAATCATTTTCCTAAGTGAATGATTTGGAATCTGATCAAAACTCCCGAGAACTTGATTAGTTACAGGACAGGTGAAGTTGCCAGCTTCAAGCCAAGTCTCTATGTTCTCGCGGTCGTAAGTAATGCCAGATGACAATGTCACAGGATCTTTCATGAGGCTGAGAGATATAGGGCAAAGAAAATGTTGAGGAACGAGGGGCTCCAAGTGAGAATTTCCTCCAGCTTGTTGCTTTTTCCTGCCTTTGTTGCCAAAAGCTGGTCTCTTTCTTCTCCAACCAAAAACCATTTTCTAATTATCGAAAGATTGTTCTTTGCTGGTGGGAGGTGAAATTATATATGTGTATTTTCTGAGACAATAAGGAAAAGAGAAAAAGGGTTGATATTGGATGGCGTTCAAGGTTGAAGAAAGTTGCAGAGACGGATATGAAAGAGCGGAAGGTATATATAGTATAGATATAGAGAGGAAAAGAGAGAATCGAGAAGCGTTCAAACGAGCGTGTGAGTATTATTGTGGTTGTTTTGAATGTTGAACGTTGAACCTTTGAAAGTTTATTCATTCGCCGTCAAAAGTTTGAGGAGTGAAATTAAGAAAAGTAGCGTTTCGGGTTCCGACGTTGTCTGATTCACCGGGAATTTTAATATGTTTATTTTGGTCGAACCACACGAACAAGTACATCACAAGACTTGACCTTCGAAGAAGTCAAAGATTTGGCTCAATTAGGCAATAAGTTACGTTCTATTTATTTTTTAATTTACAAGGATATGCAAATTAAAATCCAAATGTTTATTTTGTAGATTACCATTCAGTTCTTCGTCTCTCCAAATTAATAATCTTATGCGAATGAATTGTAAGTCAGCTAATGCCTAATCGTTTCTCTATATCACTAATCTAAATGAATGCTTTCGTTATAATAATATGTTAAAAAAAAACCAGAAAATAGTTTTGAGGTATTTCCTTTTCTTTTCTGTACAATCGACTATTTTTCAGCAGTATAATTTCTCTATGCATTTTTGCTTTTAACCATTGGAAATACATGGAAAAAAATTTAATATGTATATTGTTCACGGCACAAAAATAGTAAATCAACTTTGGGCTAGTCTAACGTTCGAGCCTGACCAAGCCTCGTGATAAGGACAATGGTTTGAGCTCGAGCTCATTTGAGCTTCGACGACTCGAATCTCAATTGAACTCAGATCAAACACTTTTGCAACACAAAAATAATAAATCAAGTTTGGGCCCAACTTGAGGCTCAAGCCCGACTGAACTTCATAGCAAGGACAAGGTCTCGAACTTAAATTCGTTCGAGCTTTCAGTCTTATCAGTACATCAAATTACATAATTCAACCAAGGTTACAACACCTACCTCCAAATAGTTGTCCAATTCCATCTTATTATAAGAAGTCCTAACATTTTTTTCTTTGATGAATTATGCAAAATTCAAGACTAACATTAGTCATATAAAACTAAAGTTGAAGTTGATATTGAACTATTGCGATTATGATCTTTGTCCAATTTTAGTTAATAATCATTAAATAAATTATACTGAAAATGTTTAATCATATCAATATGTTTTTAAGTCCGATCACCTTACAACTTTTGATGATAAAAATATCGTCCCTCTATCATATATCTCGAGTCCAACATAGAGATGGCTACCACAATTTACCTTATCATATACTAATAAAAATTGGGTTTCTCCATCATCTACTCTACTATGACTTGGATCACCTTATTATAATCAAATATCCAATCAGATAAAGCCCATTTGATCTCGTAAATATTGCTAAATCTAATGTACGAAGTTGAAAATTTTATTCTTGAAGATAACTCAATAGCATTATAAAATATCTTCCACTTCACACAAAGTACTTAATTAGCTCTCATTACTTTTTTGTTTATAGGTAAGTATAATAAGAATCTTTTTGTCTCCTGCTTAAAAACTTAACATACTTGGTGGTCAATTCTAACATCTTTAATGTTGGATTTTTTTTCTAGTTGAATAATCTAAAATCAACTTCTTCATGCATGGAATGTATATTTGTCGTATAATATCTTTAAAATTTTTCACTCTTTTAAGTGTTGCACTCAAATGCACTATTACTCCAGACCAACTATACCACTTCCTTTATTACCTCTAACCTATCCTTTATAATCAAATTCCGGATATATATAAAATAATATATAGAAAATAACCTTCCACCAATTAGCAAGCTCCTAACTTGCAACTTGTTCTTTAATTTTTCTACCGTCGTATAATGTATGCTATAGTTATCCAAAGTTATGTTTAAAGTGGATGTTCCAATCCATTAACCAATCCACCATTATGATTACCAACCTGTCACTTATATGTGGTGTTAGCACATAAAACCTACCATTTTAAAATATGAACAAATATAAGTTATAACTTACTCAGTAAATAAATGATAATAATATTAAAGAATATAAATATATAATTTCTCTCAGTAATTGACTACATAACGTCCAATTATTATCAATTTGTTGTGTCGTCAACGCCATATAATGCTTCTTTTGGTTGTTAGTCATCCACATGTCAGATACGATGGTTATATGTATGTGAATACTCAACAATGTATTTAATATTTCTTTATTTTAATAATCATAAATCTTGAAATATCTTTCTTCACAATATTCTGAATTAGGATCTTGAAAGTCTGTTGGAGTGAGGTGAGCAACATCCTGAAGTTTTTGTTATCAATAATGAAAAGTAGTTGTTTATCACCAATGGTATTCTTAGTTATCAAAAACTTTGATTTGTAGCTATCATAACTTGTGATAACTATTTCATTCTTCCCTCCTACTAAGTTGGGGCCAAAAGTATTTAATCTTTTAATGCTATCTTCTTTTTGTTAAACAACTCCATGTATCTCTTTAAATTAGATGTTCCACCTTTATAACCTTGTGGCCAACATCTTGTGACAATACTTATCAGCTCCATCCCTTGATTTAGTCTTAATGAAGTGATTTTAAATATCATTTCTTAATGAACCTATTCTTTTAGCATAAATCATTTCTTCACTTGGTAACATATTAGTAATTGTTCAGTACCATATTAGAATTCTCCCCTTAGGGAATATGTTCATCCATTTGAAACAATCAACATATATTAACATATTTGTTATTTATGGACATTTATATACACATTTTCATGAACATTTAACATGTATACAAACTAAATTTAATGAGCAATTACATGAACATTTATATATATACAAACTAGCCAAAAAAATTAATGGAAATGAGGCCAACTATTTCTAAGAAAAAAAAACCAAAATTTCTACATTGAATGTCTATCCATTGATTATCCATGTGTAATCAATGTATATTAGTAATATGAAAACTTGCCTTTAACATGTATAATCGTTTGCAAAATAGAAACCAGAGTAGTTTCATGAAGCAAAATAATAGGTTATTTGAACTACCTATGAGCTCATCCATCGTTTGTTTTAATTAAATTCACCCATAAACAAAAATATTTAGAAATTCATAAATAGAAATTATTAAAGCATTCATGATAATAAATGGTCAAATATATTTTGTCAACACTTATAATTGATGCGTTAGCATCCTTTTCATGTTTTCTATAGATATTCCCTAATTTGTGCTAAAATTAAGTAAATTATGTATAGTTTGTGTTGAATTTAAGTAAATGATATAACAAAAAACATAATTCTCTTTCATTATATTTTATGAAAGTGAGAGTAGGAGAGATGAATTTTCAATGGTATATTATCAACTAACATGACTTGGTAAGATACAAAAGTGAAAAAAGAAAAGTGATTTTAATCAATAGACCAAAGTTAGGCATTATATTATATGATTACTACTTGAAATCAAATAAAATGTGACCATTCATGATCATCTTAGGCTAAAGTAAAAGAGGATAAGAAATTTCAATTGAAACATATAATGGAACACAACTCCAACATCATTTTAAATAATGTTATTGTATAGTTCATATATTTTGTTTAAGTAGAAATTTCTAGGCAACCAAGTTTGGAGCAAAACCTTGTTCATGTAATAGATTGAAGCGTGCATAATAAGAAAGGACTCTCTAAAATAGTGACCTATTTGAAAACTTGAAGTAAGCACAACATTTGTCGACATAATCTTGATAGACATCACCACTTTTAAGTCCTATTTCAATCCTTTCAAGAAATTAATACTCAAAATTTCTTGAATTTAAGGATATATGCAACCCTACTAAACCTAAGCCATGAATTTTAAGAACTTAGAGGAATAAACGTCATTCAATTGGCATAAAAAGGGACTAAATGCCAAATATCAGAAATAGAAATCCTACTAAAATAGTGACTTATGGAAACATAACTTGGCACCACTTTTACATAAAAAGATATCTTGTATTATTGGTAGAAACAAAAACAATGAAGTAGCCAAGCTCCACCTAACAATAGCAATAATACAAAAAAAAGGTTGATGCAAATGTTAACGGTGACCATAGGCAAGTGTGAGTGGAGGAGACTCAAATAAAGAATGGTGAATAAAAATATCCAAGAAGTGCACTTTCTTCCATTGACGGCACAAATATTTATACAAAGTTGATAACAATCTACTCCTATAATTTCTCCTGACTGATAGCTATTTACATCAAAACAAATCATCTAAATAAGGTAAGGATAATCACAAATAATAACGTAATCTTTTCCTTAATAGACAATCACAAATAACATCGTAATCTTTTCCTTAATAAGGAGCACAGAATAACGAGGTCGACAAGGAGTAAAGAAGAGGCAAAGCAGAGGAGGAAGGAAGGCAATTTAGTTTTAATTAAGGTATAGCAAGTTTGGATGGAGAAGAGGGATTTTGTGTTTATGTTAAAAACGACTTCGTATTTATAATTGGATATAAAACAAATAAATTTACGAAAGCAAAATAAAAAATAGAAAGAAAAGAGATAATAATTAGAACTCCTTAAACTCCAAACGTATTTCTTATGACTCCTTAATATAAGGAAATGAGTTATGTTTACGGAAGACAATTTTTGTTTAGTTTGACATGAAGTCAACAAATTCCACCCGATTTGATCGGGTTTTAAGATTATTTAGGCTTTTCTATTGAAAAATTTTTAGATTTCAGCCTAAAAATATGATTTCGAGTTGGGTTGAACAAAAATTATTATCGTTAAACATAACTCTTTTTTTCGTATTAAGGAGTATTAAGAAATAGGGTTGGAGTTTAAAGAGTTCTAATTATTAGCTCATTTTTTTCTTTTTCTTTTTCTTTTTATTTTTCTTTTTCTTTCTTGTAAATTTATCTATTCTATTATTCAATTATTTCTCCCAGTACTAAAGTTTTTCACATATGCTCTTTCTCTTTCCTTTAATAAATTTGTAATTAATATTTTGAGTTAACTATAATATTCTACTACTTTTTTTTCTCAATCAAATTTATGTATTATTTTCATGGTTGAGGCACTTGATCTCTGTTTAGGTTAAATTTTTGGCTTCTAATGTTTGGTTTTAGTTAAGATAAGGAATTAACCAAAAGATATAGTACGTGAATTAAAATCCAAACATCTTTGAGATATATTTATGTAAATGTATAAAGACTTCCCATATATGTGCTCCCAACTTTCGTTTTGGTTCAAGATCTTTTGTCTCAGTAGCCTGTCTTTTATGTTTTTGTTTGACTCCGTGTTTTAAGGAAATTAATTATTATGATGAATTAAATAGGTGCATAATGCACAAGGTAGAGTTATTCCACCGCCATTAAAGCAAGTGGCTGTTGCACAGGATCAACTAGAAACCTAAACCTTAATTACAAGTAGGGTATCCACACCTCTACCAAACTTACAATTTAAAATTTTGATACACCTAGAGATCCTAGTCACTCGTATTTAGCAGCAATTTGAGAAAATTGAACATTTTCAAATAAAAACACCTGAGATTTTTTACAAAAAAAAGGTGACTAATGACAAGACTTAGTCAATCGCAACCTCACTAAACTATTAATAATATGGACGCTGGATGATATTTCACAATTTTGGACCTTATAGACTTTCATACTTCATCGTGAACCACCGACCTTTCCAATATAATAGTAAGTAGGAATGGATCCACTTGTTTTAGACCAAAGGTGAAGAGAAACCAATTAAATTGCTCAGCATGCAATCTATGGGAGTTTTAAAGGGAGTAGAAAATAAAGAAAGCATAGGTGAATGTGTAACTACATTATCATATCATATCACCACAGAAGCTACCGTGGAACACATAGAATGATAGATTACATCCACTCCACAACTAAACACTGGACCTTCAACCTTCCCCTACCGATTCTTGTAAAATCAAAATACATATTTTTGAATTTGGTTACTTTGCCCTTGTCCTATTTACCTACTAAAACCTTTGAGATGCATATTTTAGCTCTCAAATATTTTGACCATTGAACTATTTGTAATGAACTAAATACAAACACGCACCGGGTCGTTTACTCTAATAAAATAACCAAAGGACGGCCATGGTTTCAGACTTGGGCTTTTTGAAGATGTTCGGGTTAGGTGAAGTTGAAGACTTTTTAGGCCGAACGCTTACGTACAGAAAATGCAGAATATAATAAAATCTCAGATTAGATTCTTTTATTCTCAAGTGTCAGGCACTTAGACAATAATAACCATACGACAACGCGTTGGTCGGAACAAGACTTCGTACAAAATCAAAACCCAAACCAAAATTAAAACCAGTGCAACATTGTATCTGAAGGCTTCAGATTCTCTAGCTTAGGGGCTCTGGTCATATTCTATGCCAGAGGATCTCAGCCATTTATTTAGTTAAATGAATGATTAAGATCTTTTGACACAAGATAGAGCCAGAGCATCTGAACTAGAGGATCAGGTTCCGTATCTAAAAGTAATTATCCAATAACGATTCCCATATTGGCATAAACATTTACGAATATAGCAAGTCCAAAAGTTGAAAAGGCCTTCGCGTCCACGTTTTGAGAATAGAAAAATCTATTTAGCCAGTACTTTATTTCTTACGAGCTGATCCGGAATGAGCGAGAATTAATCTGAAAATAGATGACTTAAAAATACCTTCTCATAATTAAGACCTTCATAAAATATCTCGTAAGCTAACAAAAATAAATAAATAAATCAGCATATACTTGTAATTCCCGCAAACCCCCGTCATTTAAGTCTTAAAATGCGACCAAAGTACGAACCAAAACTTTCCTTTTCCCGGAGAAGAAAGGGATGCGCGTTTGAGAAGTTGGAAATTTTGTTACATAGCTGACACGCAAACGCTCGATGCTGATGTTTTTCACAGCTCTCTCTATATTGGCCCTTAATCTTCAAGCATCAACAACAAATTGCCATACAGAAACCTTGTGGAAGATTCACCGTTGTTAAGATAAGCAACCACTTGTAAGGTCTAGCAAAAGGATCTACTCTTGCCATAAATGGCCAACTCGATCTCTGTCTCAGGTCAAAGCAATGACCATCTTTTGGCCAGGTGCAGGATTAAAGCTGAAGGGCAATTACCTTCATCTTCATAATAACTAACTAGGAATTAACCCTTAAATGGCAAATAAAATCCAAACAATGAAAGACTAAAGCAATAAAATCCACAAATTCTGGGGCATTCAAGAAATCGCACAAATCAGATTTCTATTACATGTCCAAAACAAAACGGGATGTTTTACAATCTCAGAACTCTCTTTCAGAATATCAAAAGAAAAGGATGACAATTTACATTTCTAACATGAGGACAGTATAAATATCTAGCAAGAATGGCTGGGTGGAAAGATGAATTTTCTTTGCACGTAAGTGATAACTTCAGTAGAAAGAGAGGCTGTACAAGAGCCTGCGTGGATATTTTGCCTCAAAAGCAGCCACAATGTTGTCAATGGAGTCCTCCCATGATTCAACGGCTTCAATCTGTAGATAGAAAGCATCCATCTGAATCTACCACATATGGAACACTTTAAACTAGATAACAACAGCTTGAAGCAACAGATGATTGCTACCTCTTGGCAAAGATCCAGAGCAATTCGAGCTCCTATAGCCGCTTCCTCATGGTTATCTTTTACTTCCAGGTTAATCACCAGCACAGGTTTCATAAGAATATGATCACGACTATGGAGATCTGTCCAGTTACACAAATCAAACCAAATAGTTGTACATGAATGCCATTTCTAAAGACAGTGCATAGTGAAGATAATAATCTACCATGTTTTGTACACGCAAAAAAAAAAAAAAAAGTGGAATGTCTCCTATTGGTAAACTATCAGCCTATAATCTAATGGCAAACTCTGCAGAAAGATAATAAAGAAGTATCGGATGATAACAGCTGCAAATATCGACAGATGTTGAATATTTCAACTATGTGCATCTTAAGACTTCTTTTAACTTTCTCCTTGATTCACTGAAGCAGTCATCAAATATCCAATTCATTTTAACCAAGTAGATAAGCTGGGATCAGGTTTTCCAACTTATCACCCCACATCCACAATGTTTTTTCTGTACGGGCAATTTGTTGGAGGCTGAACCAAAAAAAAAAAAAAAAAGTGGATATGAATGTATTGCTCCACCGTCATAGGATTGTTCTCCTAGAAGTTCCGTAAGTAAAATATTTTTTACTACCACAGCTTGATAACGTTCCTAGTGAAATAAAGCATTCCTATGACAATCAGGGTATGCTACAAGGAAACAATGAGATTCTAAAACCTCCCATAGGACGAAAGTAACCAACCCAGAAGCTGCAGTTCTTAATTAGCTTTGGAGTTCTTTGAGATGGCGGTTCCCCCTCCAAACAAAGAAATTCAGTTGACTTACATGAGGTGATTTTTTTTTCCTTCATAAATTGTCAACAGCTCTTTTTGGATTTAATGAAAAACTTTCTGAACACCTATGATCACCTGTAAACTGCCCCAGACTACAATTCAATCTTTTGAGTTGTCTTCTCAAATTAACCTAGAGAGTTTTGATCTTGTATCTGATACTTTTATGCAAGGTTTATCCAATTCACCCTACTGGTAAAAGATTTTAATGAAGAAAAAGCTCAGACAACTCTGCTATGGATCAGAAAGCCTCTTAGAGCTAAGCCAAATTATCATTTACCCATTTTATGCATCCAGACCTTGGATTGGAAGTCAACATACGCCACTGTAGAAATCTTAATGAAAAACATGACTGAACTTCTATTCACCTAAGACTTTAATCACCCTCTCCAGCCCCGCATTCATTGTAATGAAAAACATGACTGAACTTCTATTCACCTAAGGCTTTAATCACCCTCTCCAGCCCCGCATTCATTGTCATTGTCATCTCATTCTTTTTTTCTTTGTACAGTTTCTTTCAAAAACTAAACCTGAAATTTTGTCAGTTTCATGCATCTGCGTCCTATTAAGCTTTAGCTGTATAAAATCAATGTTATGGTGCCTTAAAGACAGTTTCTCTGGCTGCTAGTACTTCGCTATATTTAACGTAGCACAGTACAAATATGAGCAGATAGATAGACCTGCTCATTAACTGGAGTAGAATACCTTCCAAAAGAAAGTGGAAGACTTTCTGTCACTAAAAAAAGCAAGCATATCAAACCCAGAAGAAAAAAGATCACACTTCACAGTTGTCTATCCTCAAGAACCTTATTACAAAGAAGTGGGTATATCATTTGATTAAAAAGAGTTGGTGAAAGTAAGCATTCAGCACCGTATGATTAACTAATAGCAAGTAAAGTTCCTTTCTATACCACGTGTGCATTCACAGTTGAAGCATGTAGGAACAATAGATTGAAGATGGGACGTAAAATATCCCTCTTTCAAACTGAAGCAGTAAAGTCCTTTATGATGTTAGAGTCAGATCAAACCACCTGTTGAATACCTAGAAAATTTCAGTCTAATCAATTGCTATATGTTGCATGCGAGTGATTCCAAATCGATTAGCTCAGGCTAACAGGAATCAGAACCTAAGAAGCACAGTTTCCACAACCCACTGAGCATCTTAGATTGTCATTGAAAAATAAGAGCTAAGTTACAAGCAACAAAGTGATGAAGTGAGTGGAAAGCTACCTTCCACAACCATATCAAAAACTTTTTCTTCAAAAGTGAAAACCACATCAAAGCAACCATCTGCAGCATTCTCCTGCCAACGTTGTGGTGCCAGTTTGACAGATGCATTTCTTTTAAGCATTGGCAATATTCCGTTACGCTTGTAGCTACATCCGTTCAAAAGCTTGACTTCAATCATAACAACTTGAATTAAAAATTAAAATAGCCCACAAACTAAACATAATACGAAATCAAATTCAAATTCATTTCAGTTCACATCAGAATGTACTAAATTGAGAACTGAAGACTAGAGAGAGGATACAGTTCAGGGTCTTTGCGCCTCAGATCGTCGAACATGTGCTTGTAAGGAGTTCCAAAGTCGTAGACATTTGGTTCTCTGAGGGATGGACCGGGGAGCTTAACGTGAGCCCCTGTCCCATAGGACGAGACGTCGAACCCTTGCCGTTTGAGAAGATAGTGCGCCTCCATGCTCCGATTCTGATTTGAAGAGCATACCATGGCGTATCGGAATTTCATGGTTTCCGACAGAAAGAAGCACGCGATGGGGGTTTTAGGGTTTAATTGCCTCCGCGTGCCTAATCTTAATCATATTAATCCTTCACCTTTCAAAGAGCTTATCTATACAAGTGTTAAAAACGACTCTCTGTATCAGCTCAGCTGATAATACTTACTGGCAGCTTTAGGATGATTTTTCATCAAAATTGCTATTGGGGTTCATAGTAACGAGATATGGATGAATATTAGATATTTTTAATAAATATCTTTCTAATTATAATTTAATTCTCTTATTATAGAATTTGTAAGAGATTTAATATTACTAATATTTTAAATCATATTAATTTTGACTTCTAGTTGGAAACTTCGTCAACAGTTAATATAATGATAGCATAATTCCTAAGGGAATAAAGAGAAGATCTCCCCAGAATGATGTTTTAGGTTAAAAGTATGTCCAATACATTGAATTATCATTCAATGCCACTGAAACAGTATGAGTTATGGCTCTATGAATTCCAAAATTGTAGAACAAAATGTCAATAGAGCTCACATTGTCCACTAGGATCCTCCTCACTTTGTAGTTAGCTAGAGCCATCGTTATGACCATTATAATGTCATCAAATCTCCTTTTAAAAGATTAATCAACTTTGTTAAGCTCCTCTTCCTTTTTAAATGTGTTTAAATGGGGAGTCCATAACCTTTCATAAATCTGGACACTCCTATATATAATCTCGGTAGGAGTGGTAAAGTTTGTTTGAAATTTTTTTTTTGATTACAATGGAAAGAGAACAAAAAGATCACAAAAGACGGAGGTACAAAGCCCTGCTCGTGTCTTGTCGAAGAAGCTCCAGAATGGCCCCCGACGGCTCTTGAAGAAGGAACAGGCCCGGATCTAAGAAACTGGCACAAGCCGCGAGTCTGTCAGCACACTGGTTGCCCTCTCGCCTGACGTGGCGCAAAATCACCTCCCAGTCCCGATGTAAAAGCCCCTGAATACCTACAACTAACAAAACATCCTCAGTCAGAACCTGCTGGGAAGAGGAAAGAATATTAATGACCTCCAAAAAATTGACTTCAAGGACAAGCCGGCGGTAACCCCGATCCCACGCCAATATGAGGCCAGAATGAACCCCGCAAAGTTTTGCGGTGAGGGGGGAGCTGCGGCCAATCCGCTGTTGAAAACCGCCGCACCATTGTCCAAACCGATCTTGAATTAACTCACCGGCCGACGCCCGATCAGTTCTAGGAGAGACTGCCCCATCTGTATTCAACTTCATCCAGCCCTCCAGGGGCTTGGACCAGCCTACTGGAGTCCCGACAGGTATAGGGGGCCCGGGGCTACACAGGACTCCATAAGCCGAGCTTTGGAAATCCACTCAACATACTCCATAACCAACCGACGACCACCCGTCGGCCAAAGAAAGCCCTGCTCGAATAAACTTTTGTTACGCTAGGTCTACAAGTACCAACAAGCCACCCCAAAGATAACCGACCATTCAACTTGTTGAAAAATCTGCATGTTGGTAAGGTTAGCTAGAACCCACGCCCCGTCTCCCTAGTGGAAGAAATGTGGCCCCAACATATCCCAAGGGAACTGGGCCCAAAAAGTACACACCCGCGGGCAATCCCGCATCATATGGATCGTGGTCTCATCATGCCTACAGGAAGGGCATTGGTTATCACGATAAGGTGCCGGATGACGTGTTGCCGATTTGTTAGAAGTTTACCGTGCGCTAAGAGCCACAAGAAGGACCGGATCTGTTGAGGTCCAGCCTATTTCCAAATAATTTCCCACACAATTGGCTGCGAGGCAATCCTGGGACACTCCTGTAACTCATAGGCTGAAGCGACGGTAAACCTCCCATGGGAGGTGGGGCCCCAAAGGAGGTGATCGGCCACACCCCCAGCGAACGGAGGTCGCATGGAGGCTAGGTCGAAGCAGACTGCAGTCGGGATATACTGCTGAAACATGGGCCAAAGCCAGGTGCCTTGCCCGTCCGTGAAGTCGGCCACCGTAGCATACAAAATAGTATCGGGGACACCCACGATGGCCTGGTGTACCAAGGGTCCCCACCCGCGTACCCAGTTATCAAGCCAAATAATATACGGCGACCATTCTCCAGAACCCAACGGCTGCCCTGGCGAACGATTGACCAAACGACCGACAGGTTCCGCCAGACCATGGAAGCCTGGGACCTCGCTAAAGTGCTGGGCAAATGATGCGTATCCAAGCGGTATTTCTCACATAGCACACGAACCCACGGGGCCGTAGGATTGACCATCAACTCCCAACCTAATTTGGCAAGTAACACGTCATTAGTGGTGCGGAGGCGTTTTATGCCCAAACCCCCCGCAGACTTAGGCTGGCAGACGGTGTCCCATTTCACCAGATGGAGCCGACGCTGCGAGGCAGTCGTGCCCCAAATAAAATCACGCATGAGCTACTCAAGATCATCACAGAGGTGACGTGGCAGCCGAATCGTCTGCATGGTAAAAATAGGAAGAGCAGAGATGACTGACTGGGCTATGGTCACCCTACCAGCCATAGACAGAGTCTGCGCACGCCACCCTGTGAGCTTCTGTTGAGCCGTATATAGGATATGTTGGAAAGTCCGTCAGGACACATGCTCATGAAACAACGGGATCTCTAGATACCGGCCCAAATTAGACGTACAACTCAGATGAAGACCCTGACTGAGCTGCCGGGCAGCTACCCAGGGCACGTTCCTCGAGAAGAAGATCCGGGTCTTCTCAATGTTTATCTTATGAGTAGAAGCAACGCAGAAAGTCTGTAAGGTATTGGTGATAACATGCGGCCGGGACTCAGTTGCTTCCGCAAAGAGGACCAGGTCATCAGCAAAGAAAAGATGGGAGAGAGGAGGCCCCGACCGACTCAGCCGGATGGGCCGTCAATGGCCCTCAGCCACCTGCTTCGAAATAAGGTGGCCGAGGCGCTCCATGCAGAGGACAAAAAGATACGGAAAAAGCGGGTCGCCTTGACGAACACCCCGAGACGGGCAGAAAGCATCGGAGTAGGTGCCTTGTCAGGCCACACGAAACGACACCGTCGTGACACAATGCATGATGACACAGATCAGGTATGTAGGAAGTCCGATCGCAACTAAGGTGTCTTGGATAAACGTCCAGCGAAGCCGATCATAAGCCTTCTCTAGATCGACTTTAATGGCTAGAAAGCCGGCCCGATTTTGTCCGCATCGAGTGAATCACTTCCTGGGCGATGAGAATATTGTCTGTAATATGCCGTCCAGGAATGAAACTACATTGGGTCTCCGCAACTAGCTGAGGCATATAAGATTTCAATCGATTAACAATAACCTTAGCGATGGCCTTGTAAAGCACAGTGCACAGGCTAATAGGCCGAAACTGGGAAACTTGCTAGGGAACCGGAACTTTGGGAATGAGGACCAGAAGCGTTTGGTTTAGGTCCGGTTCCCAATGACCCTGGCTGAAGATTTTTTGGATAAACGTCACCACCGCAGAGCCAACCGTCTGCCATTGGGACTGGAAGAAGAGCGCATTAAACCCATCGACTCCGGCAGCTTTGTTGGGGTTCATTGTAAAAATAGCACTCTTGATTTCGTGAGCAGAAATCAGCAACTCCAGGTCGCGGATCTGCGAGGGCAAGAGGGAAACGGCCCCTCCAGAAGAAGGAAGTGGGACGGATGCCCCGACGTCCTCAATATAGAGCTGGGCATAGTAATTGTAGATGAGCCACCGCATGCAGTCCGGGTCCGTAATCTGCGTACCATCGAAGTCAGTAAGCTGAACAATCCGCAGTTTTTTGCGCTTGGAGAGGGTAACAAAATGGTAGAAATGGGTATTGCGATCCCCCCTCCAAAGCCACTGACACCTGGCCTTCTGGTGCCACAACATTTCCTCCTCATTGAGCACCTGCATAAGATCCCGGATCAGATGATCTTCCAGGTCAATCAGAGAATCAGCGGGGTCATCAGTCATAGCCTGCTGATGGCCCGGTGAATGCCCCATAATCTGGCCATCAGCCGGCGTTTGCGATGCAGAATATGCCCAAAGACATGGGTGTGCCATTGTTGAAAATGGTTTGCGAAGCGCAGAAGAGACTGGCTCATGGTGCCCACTCCAGGACGCCAATGTTGCTCCACCAACCCGGAAAACATCGAGTGAGTGACTCAGGCATTCTGAAAGCAGAAATGCTAGGGACGGGAGGTCCCGGCTAGATGCGAATGGATAGGAAACAAGAGAGGCCGATGATCCGAACCAAGAAAGGGGAGGTGATGGTTAAGGGAGTGGGGAAAAGAATGGAGCCAAGGAGTGGATCCAAAGACTCGATCCATCCGGGCTTGAACAGACCCACGAAGCCAAGTAAATTTCGAGCCCACATAGCCCAGATCATGAAGCCCACAGTGATCGACCCAAGCCGTGAACCGGGAGTTAACAACTCTGGAGGATCGGGACCTGCCCCATCTATTCAAGCTTTCCAGTTTAGCATTAAAGTCGCCGCCCACCAACCAAGGTCAAGAACGACATCTCCCAAGCCAAGTTAATAGAGGCCAAAGGTGATTTTGGGAGATCAGGTGCGGGCTAGCATAGACCACGGTAAAATCAAAGGAACCCTGACCCGATTTGACGGTAGTATGGATGAGCTGGCGATGAGCCAGTATGACCGAAAGCTCTAAGTCTGCCGTCCAAAGAAGCCAAAGGCCACCCAAAAAGCCGTTAGCCTCGACACGAAAAGAAAAATCGAAACCAAGCGACTGAATGACACATTGAGCACGCGCCCCACTAATCCGGGGTTCCATCAGCACCAAGATACCTGGCCTGTACATGCGAAGATAATTACGCAGAACGGTCTGAAAACACGACCCTCCCGCCCCTTGACAATTCTAGGGGAGAACTGACATAAGGAGATGGAAGCAAGAGGAATCTAAGATGAGGCGCCCCGTGGGTCACCCTCCTGAACTGTGTGGATGCTACTATCCAGCTAGACCGGTTCCATGGCCTCATCTAGTGGCTGGGTCGGGAAATCAACCGAAGGCCTAGCGGCCGGAGTTAAATCCAGAGGGACGGTGGGGTTAGGTAGGAGGTCCGCGCGCCCGACCCCCATTGCAAGTCCTGAGGCCCCGACCCCCTCGATGAGTGGGGAGGCCCCAGACTCACCCGGACCCCGGGCCATTAAAAGGACCTGGTCACATACCATTTCAGTATGCTACTCATCAATGGGTTCAGAGGGCCTCAAAGCTTCTCACATAATTGAGAATATGGTCGAGAGATGCACTTCGCAATAAAGAAATATATTTAAACACATGAGCTACCTTTCTCCATTTGATGTGTTCCTTTCCGTAGGCTTTCTCTTATGTTTTCTTTTTGGGCATGAATTTTTATTGGAGAAAGTAATTTTTTTTAAATTTATATTATCACTTTTGGTTCATTTTTTTGAGTAATTAGGAAAGTAAATACTTTACTAATTTTAGGGAAAGTAAGTAGCACTTTATTTGGATCTCAAACCTTAGCACTCCCTTGATATTTAGATTACTTTCTTTAAGAATTCAATCTTAAAAATACGCTAGTTAATTTAACCATTCATTCTTTCTTAACTTTATGATAACTCTTTTATAAAAACTTAGCTCATCTTCAACTAATGTTAAGAATACCGTACCGGATTTGGTACCGGATTGAATTCTGATACTATACTGTACTGGTATCGGTCAATACCGAGTTCCGTTTCAGGTAATTTTTAAATTTATGAAATTATTCCTAAATTTTTTTAAAAATTACAAAATAGTCAATTGTTATATTATACAGTTGTATTATATATTTTTGATCCTGTCTCTAAAAATCATAATAATAACAATTTTAATTTAATTTTTAATTTAATAATTACTAATAAATATAATTAAATTTAAATTATATTTTAAAATATATACATTTCAAATAAATTTTGATTTAATAATTAAAAATATATAAAATAAATATTAGTAAATAATAATTTTTAAATTATTTATATTAAAAAATAAAATACTTTTATTAATACTTTATTAATAAATATTATATAAAATGTTAAAAATTAAATAAAATTTATTTTTTAGTTTTATTTAATTTATAATTATTATTAGTAATAAAATATTTATTATTATTTTAAAAATTAAAAATTCACAATAATTATAAAAGTTGAAATAAATAAAATAACTAATTAAAAAATTCAAAAAATGGGGAAGAAGAGATAAGAGGGACAGAGGAAAATTTTAAAAGTTTTGAAAATTTTACAAAATAGTCCCCATCTTTTTAAAAATTTCCAATATTGGTCGATATTTGGCTGGTATTTTGAATACAAGTTGGTATTATTTGAAACGGGTTGGTATCGAACGGTATTTAAACCTAGTACAACCCACCATTTATTTCGTGCTAGTTTTAGTCTGGTACGTATCGATATTCATAATATTGTCTTCAACTATTCTTATTGTTCTCCCGTTAGTAGAATTTTGAATATTTTTGCTCAGAAATTTTAATCGACAATCTTCAGGTTCATATTTTTCCTTATTTAACGATTTCAATTTTATTCAGATTGTAGGGATATAATTGAAAACACGAGTCAAAATTAAGTTATATTCCATGAAATACTGTTGCATACCAAACACTATAATAAGAATCCACCCAATTTTTCTATTACAATTCTTATAAGTATCCAAACATATGAATATTTTTACTTTCTATAGATTTATTTTCCGAAGAATCATATTCCAAATTCACTTTACTTTCTTGCCAACCAAACGAGGCCTTAGTGGATTGTCCCAGCATATTCCTCTTTCTCCTTTGCCTCTGCCCATTGGATGATTACTTATCTCTCTCAGAGGAGTGTTTTGCTTCCTCTAATGCATAAAACATTATGTTTTCTTCTGCACTTCCTCTAAAATATAGACCTTATTCTTCAAGTGGGATCTCCATAATGCTTGAAAACTATGATTTTTATGGCAAAGTTCAAGTATAGTACCTAAGTAGCTTCCATATTGAACCTCTGGGTGTATTGTTTGAGGCCTCCTCTTTTGTTTACATTATATCAAAAAGGGCAGAGAAATCCTTATATCTCTTTTTGTTGTTGATAAAGTGAGCCCTAAATATGAACTTGAACTGTCCAAAACTTGAAATTGACCCCATTGGGATTGTTTGAAAATAATCCATTGCAGCTATCGCTAAAGTTAAAAGAAAAGTTCTTACATTACAAGGTTCCTGAAGTTCCTTACAAGTTCATCGTTTCTTAGTATCTAGTAACATGATTCATGAGATTTGTATATCGTTATATGCCTCCAAGTTGGATAGTCTAAACTTTGATGGAAATGGATCATTTATTATCTCGTGGATGAAAAGGATCTTTGGAGCTAATCAGGTCCTATCATAGGTGTCTCCACATCCCTCCTTCAAAGATTTTGATAAAATGAAGTTGTCTTACATATGTAATTGTCTAGACTTAAGAGAATTATTGACTCCTCTTGTAATCTAAGGGCACCCTATTGTTAATGAATACCTAGGATTGATAATATTGTTGGCCATTAGTTTTCTACTTCTGAAAAACTATATCATTAGTCTATTAACTTGCTCTTATAAGTTGAATAATATGACCTACGTCCATCCCTTGGATTAGTCATCAATTTCTTCATGAAAAACTCTCATTGTCGTTGATTTTCCCATCATGAAATCTTTAGGAATACTATTCTCTTCTTTAGCTTCTTGATCAGATTTGATAAAAAAATTATAATTTATGGCGTGCATACCTATGGCTTTCATCTTTGATCATGTGCCAATGTAGATTTATTTGATTGGTCAACAAATTCGTATAAATAATGTTGAAGATGTCTATGATGTTAACACTTTGACGCCTAAGTCAATTTCTCATCGTAGGAAATTTAGCAAAACCAAAGAAAACTAGGGAATTGAATGTTTGAATATGTTGTGTTGCCTTCTTTTACCTTATGTTCTCTTTTTGTCTCAAATTATTTGAGAATGTGTGATAGGTAAGATTGTTGAGCCATTCTGACACTTATCCAAGCCTTAAACCTTATGTATGGAAGATTAAATGATATGGATGGTATATAAGAAGCAAGCATATTACAAAGATGAAGTGGATGATGTTAATGATAGTTTGACTAGACATGGCAATTGGTCAAGCTTTAATGGGTCAAGCTAGGTTGGATTTGTCATTGGCTCAACCCTTATAAACCTAGATCAAATCCTAGGCTAGCTTATGTAGCTTAACTTGAGTCTAGGCCAATCCCAAATAGTTGACCTAAAACATCATCTGTTTAGAATCTTTTTAAGACTTATGAGTTATGACAAAAATGACATTGTTTTGGGTCAACTCATCCAAAAGAAAATCATTTTGATCAAATAGTCGAATCTTTCTAGATTTTCAGACCAGGTATAATCATATTAGGTCTGGCGCGTTAACTTCAAACTAAACCAAGGGCCCCTAATTTTTTTACTTCTTACATAACAGTTATAAATCATTTTGTTAAATTGTCTAATGGGAAAGTTATCTCATATATTAAATATGCAAAGTTATCAAATGTCACCATTCTCATTAGATTATTATTTATAATATATTTTATCTTCAGTTTGATATCAACAGTAAGTTCCTCAACACATTGTATCATTTAGGATGTTTAAGATTGGAAAATGATTGACTTATCTAAAGAGTTTAAAAGATTAATCAGAATAATGCAATCTTGTGTTGGATATCTACATGCTACAGTAATCCAATAATTATTTCTCAACCTTTAATAATTTAAATTAGACCGCTCTTCTTCTTAAAAATTGGAACATTTGAGTAAAATGTTTTGTATAAATCATTGTATATATTTTGGATCTTATGATCACATGATCACATGATCAAATATAAAATATTGTATTTGTCTATCTATGTAACATAAACATAATAGTGTTTTGACATCATTTATGTATATATCCTCTATGCAACAAATGATATTATGTTATTATATTTGGTGATTTTATTATGTACATGTGTTTTTATTTCAAGAATCATAAATCAGGCACAGGAAAAAAAAAATTCTTATGTCATTATTAAATTTAGAAGTAGAGTGATGTATATTAAAAGTGATGATGGATCTAAGCTTTTCATATTTTTATAAAAAGAAAGGGGGAAATTCTATTAGACCATACATGTGAAAACAATATAAAATAACATCATTTTAGTGTCAAACATCAATTTGTTATCAACATGGCATAAGTAATAAAATTTTAACGTAATCTTTTAATCACCTTCTATGAAAAATTCATCAATTATATTATGACTTGTTAATAAATAATTATTCTCAAGTGTTACTCATTCCATACCATAATCATGACTCTTTAATAAAAAAGTAAGATTACTTAATACTATTTTTTTTGCTTATGAATGATATGATATCACTTTTGTTTGTTAAAGAGATAAGTTTACTACAAGGAAAGAAAATGTTGTTATTGATTTAGAAAATAAAACAAAATATGAAAGATATATTGTAACAGCTCAGACCACCCGCTCGCAGATATTGTTCGCTTTGGGCCAAAGCTTTAGTGCTCCTGACCCACATAGTTTTGCTTTTCTAACGTGTAGGCCTCTTCAGGACACTACTGTCTTAGGTCTTCCCTAGAGGTCACCCATCCTATTACTACTCTTGCCCAAGCATATTTAACTTCGGAGTTTTGATGGGATCCGGTGTGTTAAGCATGGAAAACGCATCTGCGAGCGAGAGGTTGCCACAGGCTTATAATGCAGGCTTCGTTTGCCTCTCTCACTGATATGGGATAACGAGTATCCACCCCTCTTGGGGCCCAACGTCCTTGCTGGCATACCATCCGGGTACTAGCTCTGATACCAATTGTAATAGCCTAGACCACTAGTTCGCAGATATTGTCTGCTTTGGACCAAAGTTTTAGTACTCCTGATCTGCAATAAAATATTTTTGTATTTTATTTAATAAAGTCGTCACTCTACCTTATTTAAATAAGATGGCGAAAAATTTTAAGAAAGTAAACTTTAAAATTTTAATTAAAATTTGAGTTTAACACCAAATTATAAAATAAGAAAAGTGTTAACTATCTTTTACATTCTTAAAGGATTGTCTAATAGAGTTTAAAATAAAATTAAAATATATAGATAAAAAAATTAAAGAAAACAAAAATACATTTAATTGAAGACTCATCTTTAAACCCTAAATTAGTATCAACTTTTATTCTAAAAAGATATTGAAAAAGTAACAGACTGGCTTCTACAAAGTATTTATTGAAAGAAAAGAATGAAAACCTAAGCTTAAAACAATATTGACAAATTTGTGTGAAGTAAAGGCTAACTAAGAATATATAGAAAAGAGAACACCTTTGACAAAAGTTAGGGTTTATCCTAAGACATTATTTTGTTATACTCACAGAGGTGTTGTGATTTTTTTTTTCCAGTGATGTCCCTTAGAAAACCAAAAACATAAGTAAACAAAATCGAGTAAAATAATGGAGCTAAATTAAAGATAGAAACTAGTAAATAGAGAAGAACTTGACCAAAGCTCTATCCAACTTAGAGGTTATCACTAAAATCTTACCGGGAAATTATTTAATGATTTTGGTGTTGAGTGATGTCGAAAAGCTAGGTTTTATAGGGAAAGAATAAATTGCAATGTTTTAGCAAAAATGACATTTAAATATCCTACTCTAAGTTAAGTTGACTAAATTAACTCATATGTGGCATGTTTTTGCTCATCTGTGAATTAAAGCAATCTCAATCATTTAATTTTGGATTAAAAGCTAAGGATTTAGATCTAAAACCAACATCTAAGATGAAAGTGAGTTTGAGATTAACAATTGAGATTATTTGGTTATGTGGTAAATAACTTTAAGTCTAAGGACATTTGTTTTGTTATGAATGGATGAAGGAGAAGCGATATCCTGTGTCACTATTGATGGCCCAAGTTATGACATCTTACAATTATAGATCAATGGAGAAGTAGTAACTTCAATCTCTTAAGGCAGTTATACATGCATCGGATGTGATCTATATCTCCTGAGCATACTTACATGGAAAATTGAGACATCTCATTCGGTAAGGTGAATCGATATGCCAAAATTCCTATCGTCTTAATGATCTCGTAAGGACTAATATATCTAGGGCTCAACTTGCCCTTCTTACTGAATCTCAACACTTATCGCCAAGGCGACACTCTTAGGAACACTTTATCTCCTACACTATATTCTAAATCCCATCAATGCTGATCCACATAGCTTTTCTATCTATCTTAAGCTGCTTTTATTTGACTTTGGATCAGTTTCACTTTTTCTAGAGTATCTTGTATCAATTCTGGACCTTCTATCCTTCTCAAACCTTCCTCATCCTAATATAGAGGCAATCGACATACTTTGTCATACAATGCCTCATAAGGTGCCATTCTGATACTACTGTAGTAATGGTTGTTGTAAGCAAATTAAATCAATGCAATATACTGATCCCAACATCCTTGAAACTCCAATATACAAGCTTGAAACACATCCTCAACAGTCTTGACTGCCCTCTCACTCTGCCCATCCGTTTGAGGATGAAATATAATACTAAAGTTGAACTTTGTACTCATAGCTGACTGCAAATTAAACACTTAGCTACATAGTCAGCTACTTGCTTCTTCATCCCTGGCCACTAGAAATGTTGCTTTAGTGTATTATACATCTTGTTAGTGCCAGGATACATAGCATAAGCGGCCATACGACCTTCCTCTAAAATTTCCTTTCTCAATTCATCCATATTAGGCATATATAATCTCTGTTTTAAGCATAATGTCTCATCTCTCAATTCAAATTCAGAATCTGGATGATCTTAACTTTCTTAATCAGTTTCACCATTTTAGGATCTTTACTCTGAACTCTTTGAATTCGATTATGTAACATTGGTCTTAACTTTAGTGTGGCTATCAATGCTTCATTATGCTCTCTGATAAGTCATTTTTAATGCATATATTTTGGACTTAATTTTGATTGATTTATGAAATTGGTATTTAAATATTGATGGAATTATTTGATAAATGTTTGCAGATGGCTTTCAATGCCAAAAAGACGGAAATGGATCAAAAAGAGGAAAAATATGGCAAGAAGTGCGAAAATTCCAGTCTGGCCGAAATTCAAGATTAGGCGTGGGCACGCCTAAGGTCATAATCCGAAATCTGCAGATTTTCCAGAATTGGAATCCAATTAGAACCAAATCGTCAAAGATCTTCTAGGGTCCTTTTCAGGAAGTTTTCCACCTAAACTAGAAGAGTATTTATTTGAGACAAAATCCAATCAAGATATGGGATATCCAAATCAAAGAAGGAATTGGAGAAATTGCCATGACTATAAATACATGTATGGGGGGGTTGGAGGAAATCATCAAGTCTTCTTTTCTTCTTCTTTTTGGGTCTGCCGCATCTCTCCTTTGGCTGACCTTTCTTAGTTTACAATTTTCTGCACAAACACCAAGTAGTAAATCGTAGCTTTAGTGGTTTCTAGCTAGTTGCAAATTGCTGAATTACTTGTTTTCAATTTCTGCAAAACTCTTCTTTTCATTAACGTTAATTTCATTAAAAAATAGCTATGGAGATTGTTTCTTTTATTATTTCTTTTGTTTTTAACTCAAGCATGATTAACTAATTTTCTTATCTTGGTTGAGGGAGCCATGTTCCATGTTATTATGGTGAGATTTTCGGAATATTTTTCATGAATTGTTAACGTTCATTGGGTAATTTCTGATCAATCTTTTTAATTGGATTTGTTAGTTTCTAGGTGCGCAACTAGAGATTAATGGATTTAATCGCTAGGTTAACA
>JANITW010000006.1:51552538-51563838 GCA_027564335.1 Erythroxylum williamsii
GAAGAGCAATTGTAAAGTGATGGGTTGAGATGAGAATGAGTGTTTAAATGAAAGTTGAGAAGAAAAATAGAGAATGTAAAAAGGATGATATTATGATATACTTTGTTTCTCTTCACTGTGAATATGTATATATTTATATGAGTGTACGTGAATATGTAAGTGTTTAGAGATAACTAAAAGAATGATTATTGAGTTGAAAAACAATTGAAAGATGATGTTCTAAAGTGAGAAAGAATGTATAAATGATAGTTAGAGGAAGAGAGTTAAGAAAGTGTAGAGAATGTAAAATGCAGAATATGAAGAGTGAATAATGGATATTTGGTTTTTTGATGATTTTGAGATTTTTGAGTAAAATTATATATTTAAGGGTACTGTGAAATTTATGGTAAATGAGCTAATTGAAATGGAGTGGAAATGACTAGAATGAAAATTGAAGTGTTGGATTTTGGAAAATGGAAGTTTGAAAAATTTCTGGGAATGAATAGTGACAACGTTGAAATTTTAATCCAAACTTTTCATGAATTTACTAGACTGATCTAGGCAGATTTTGACAAAATGGTCTTCATGAAAGTTGTATATCTTTTTTTTTTATCTTTCCATGGATATAAAGTTTTCAAAATTTGGAGTTTTGGATCAAAAGTTATAGAGTTTAGAAGTTCAGATGTTGGTGGAGAAGAAGAAGTTGCATGACAACGACTTTTAAGATTTTAGGCCAAAAGCACAATGGTGGCATTGAGGGTTAGCCAAAAAGCACAACAATGAATTTGGAGATGAAGAGAAATTTGCACTATCGTGCAAATGCATGATCGTGCATTTGGGATTTTTGCTTATACTAAATAGTCTTGCTTCTTTTGACCATAATTTCTTCTCTAGACCTCCAAATGACTTGATTCTTAAGCCATTGGATTCTTAAGTAATTTTTCTACCTCTTCATAAAATTTTGTAGCATTCTGAATTGAATTAAGAAAGATTGATGGAACCAAAGTGAGAGAGTCTGTTGGGATGGTGTGAACTGGTGTTGTTTTACTGAACACCCCTCAGTATTTTGGTTATATCTGGATCGATAGGACTCCAAATGAGATGATTACTGATTTGGAGTAACCTAGAGATATAGGCCTACAAATTTTCTGAAGAATTTGAATTTTTATTCTTTCTTTAAGATATTGAACTTCTGCATAGAAGTTGTGCATAGTACATTATTTTTGAATATGAACAAACCGATAATGTTTGAGGCGTATCTTCCAAATTACTTAACCAAATTGAGTGATTTTGGTGTCAATAGAAAGATGATACATAGAGGAACACGTTTCTAGAAGAGAGTATGACCAAATCACATCAACTTCACTTTATAATTGAACAGGAACAATAGACCCGAAAGTGTAGCTTGGAAGAAAATCTGAAGTGGTCAATGAAGTTGTGTAATTGGTTTTTCATTGCTTTTTATTGGTCCAAATTATAAGTATACATGGAATTAATGAGGGATTTGATATCTGAATGACGTGATCTTAAGGATCTCGATAAAGTACTCCAGAATTGTCATTGAAAATGCATTATGCATATTTTATAAGTACGTGTGCATTAAGGAATATTTGTATATTTGTACAAAAATGTGATATGTGTAAATGTGTTTTGTATGATATAGAGGAGCCTAGTGGACGTCATACAGACATTGTCGGACCATCCAGGCAATAGCATATTGGGGCGTTCTGTGAGTCAACCTAGATGATTTCCTAGGATTGATTGGATTTAATTTGTTTAAACTTCCAATATTATTAAATTGCTTGCGATTTGTTTATGAATTCTAGACTTGAATTGTCCGAGGAGACCAAAATTTTGGAATGTATTGGAAGTGCATTGATTGTGGTTTCGATTGCTATGGATTTCTAGATGCTATGTAAATTCTCAATGAAAGTTGAATGCCAGACTTAGGTCCAATGATTATGAGCTTTGTTTGAGCATCATATGTGATTGTGTTATATGACATATATGTATTTGATGCATTTCATAAAATGCATGCTCAGATAAACGCGTTGTGACTTGAGTAGTCAATTTGAAGCGCTTCCATGTAGAGATTTGCTCCATGATTTCTGATTTTACACGTAGAGCTATGCTCCGTGTTCTGTTCTGACTGAGCCTTATGAGCCAGTATTTGTATAAGTATGTGATAGGCACTTGGTCACAACAATAACAATGAATATGAGTCTCATGCATATAGTATTATAAGATTGAATTTCTTTGAATTATTTGCAAAGTTAAAATGAGTGATAGATTAATATGAGTTGTTTGTTATATTGTGAGATCATATGATATCCCATTTTATGTGAAACATCAAGAATATAAGTATGATCTAAATGAATATCTGTGATATGTATCTAAAATCCGGTGAAATCATCAATGATGGTTCACTCATTGAGTTCGCAAAACTCATTAAAAATTGCAATGTGGCTTTTCAGGTACGATACAGGAGACTTAGTACTTTAGACAGGACTAAAAGTGCAACATCTCACTACCACATGATACATACCCAAACATTCAAGCATATTTAAGTACATATCCTATGATAATGGCAGGTTAGAGCAAAAGAAAAACAAAATTTTACATGGCATCATCTAATATAATCGAAAGTCACTAAAATTTAAAACCATTCATTACACTACTCCAAACAAGTTTACACTATTTCCTTAAGACAAATATTTACATAACCGCATACAGGTTCTAACAAAACCAACAAAATACAGGACACACTACTCCAGGAGTTAGCCCACAGACCTCTGATCCATGACAAAGTCCAAAGGGTCCTTTTATCCTGCTTAAGAACTAAGTCTCTTGTCTCGTACCTGAAAAATCATGTTGCAATTTTTATGAGTTTTGCAAACTCAATGAGTGAACCATCATTGATGATTTCACTAGATTACAAACACATACCACATATCTCACATATATTCATTCAGATCATGTATACACGTCAAATATTTGCACAACATGATGTACCAAATAATCTCACAATCCACATAGCCAAGTACAACAAATAGATCGTAACAATTTATCATTCGTTTCAGCTTTGCAAATCATTAAATATTATATGCATGAGACTCACATTCTTTCTTATTGTTGTGACCTAGTGCCTATCACAAACTTATACAAATACTGGCCCTAAGACTCAGCCAACAGAATCATGGAGCATAGCTCTACGCGTAAAATCAGAAATCACAAAGCAAAGCTCTACGTGGAAGCGCTTCATACTGGCAACTCAAGTCACAACACCTTTATCTGAGCATGCATTATATGAAATGCAACAATTTCAAAAAATCTCATATATCACAATCTCATACAAATTCACAGTCATCGGATCTAAGTCCAACATTCAACTTTCATAAAGAATCAACTATTAAAAATTTATATCAAGTCAAAACACTCCCAATACATGCCCAACTATCAAACTCCTCGGACCTCAAGTCCGGAATCCAGAATCAACTCACAAACAGTTTAATAATATTGGAAATGTAATAAATTAAATTAAATTCAAATCGAATCAATCCTAGGAAATCATCTAGGTTGACTCATAGAACACTCCAATATGCTATTGCCTAGATAGTCCGGCAATGTCTGTCTAGCGTCCGCTTGGTTTCTCTAAAAAATATACAACACATTCACAAAAATCACACTTTTGCTCAAATATACAAGTATTTCTTTTATGCACATCAATATATAGAGAAAGTATGCACAATGCATGTTCAATGACAATTCCGGAGTACTCTATTGTGATCCTTATTAACAAATCATTCGGATATCAAAGCCCTCATTAATGTCGTTTGTATTTCTAAATTGGACCATAATAAAGTAAATGTGAAATCCATTACAAACTTAATTGGACACTTCAGATTTTCGATCCATGTAATTTCGGGTCAACTTTGCAAAATTAATCTGATAGGGTAAATGACAAAATTAAGAAACACTTCCTTCTGAAAAGTTGTTCTACAGTGTCTTAAGTTTCTAACGCCTCCAAAATCATTCAATTTGATTCAGCATTCAATGAGTTATGCACAAAATACCACAGACTGTGCATATTTGAACTTTTGGCTAGCATATGATCATACCCTCTACTTATTCAACTCATATCTTTCAGCTCAGACATCCAAAAATTTTAAACTTTATACCAATTTAAAGTTAAAAGAACAAGATACAGCTTTGGTGAAGACACCTTAGTCTAATTCGGCCTATATCAATATAGTTTATTCAATAATCACAGGACATGATTTTTGTCCCTAAATGTGCTTCAGCTTAAGCTACAACTTACTTACATGCCAATTTTGAAAATCATAAGGACAGAATTTAAATTTGACCTCTTCACAAAAATTGTAGAAATTTGTCTCTAGTTTATTATGAATCAAAAAAGAACTCATTACAAAATCTATAGCTCAAGTTATAATTAGAAAACCGAAGCATGATCATGAAAATTTCCAGTTCAGAATATTCCAGCAAACCTCCATACTTTCATCCTATAAATCAATTTCAAATCAATTCAGATAACTCTAAATTTTTATGAAGAGAAAGAAAAATGTCTTAGGAATCCATTTATCTAAGTTTCAAGTCATTTGGAGTTCGGATGAAAGAGTTATAGGCAAAAGATTGAGAGCTGTTCAATGAAAAACTCAAGTTTTTAACCCACACATATAAACTATCAACTTTCCTCTCTCTATCACGCCATCTTCATCTTCTCCACCGAAAGCTTCCTATTTTTTTTTTCCACTTTTACACTTCATATCTACCACATACCTTACATAAACCAACTTTTCCTGCTCTTCCTTAAGCTCCACCACTCAAAACAAATAAAAAATGCAAGGTTTGTCTTTAATCATCCAAAATCAGAAATCTTACTTTCACTTTCTCCCTCTACTGTATCTTTATACCTTCTGCACCTT
Source organism: Erythroxylum williamsii (assembly GCA_027564335.1). Classification (NCBI taxonomy): domain Eukaryota; kingdom Viridiplantae; phylum Streptophyta; class Magnoliopsida; order Malpighiales; family Erythroxylaceae; genus Erythroxylum; species Erythroxylum williamsii. The sequence continues at coordinate 51,557,461 of JANITW010000006.1, forward strand.
TCTTTTCTTTCTTTCATCTTCATCTATGCATTTCTTTGACTTTCCTCTTCGCTTTCACTTCATTTAACACCATTATATAAAACATTTTAGTTCATTCAAACTTTCCAAAAACATTCATACATATCAACAGGAAAAGAACAGAGCATCACCGTGGACATCTAGCAACCATTTTCTGTTATTAGCATTATTCACTAATCTTCATTTAACTAAAAAAAAAATCACAATCCTGAGACACCTCCTGCTCATTCCAAACTCATTACCGTTTACACAACACAAATTCATCTATGAACAAGAAAACAACCCCATATTCACGCATATACCGCATGTATAGTATAAAACAGAGTTTAAAATCATCATTTTTCCAGAATTTTACACTCTTCCTAAGCACAAATCAATGATTCTTATAGTTCCAGCTCACCCCCAACAATATTTTACAACATATGGTCCCTCAAACATGCAATAAAAACAACATATCCTGGGTTTGTAAATCTTCAATTAATTCAATCATCACCGAAACCTCCATCATGCATGTATATATTTCCACTGCAGAAATAACATAGAATAACTTACTTGGTTCCACAAAATCTCCAGCAGGTGAGAGTGAAATCAATAGCACAAGTTTCGGTAGATGGAGTAGAGAAGAGGTTTGGTAAAGAACTTGCTTCCGATGATAACAAAGACATAAAGACATTATCAAGTTTCAGCTATTTCTCTCCAGCAACACCAGATGTGTTCCTTGCATGTGGGCCATGTGTCAACATGCAAGGCTCCCATATATATATATATATACATTCTAAAAAAATCCCCAATTTCTATTTATAAACCAATTTACCCGGAAATATCATTGAATGCATGTACAATGATATGAATGTGCAAAATAAATGTATATGTCACTGTTAATTATGCATGATGTGCATTTTTCTAATTTCTCATAATTTTTTATAATTCACAATTATAGACCTAACATGGGTAACAGGATGTTACATCTTGAGCATCTAAATACATATACATTATACATATTACTAACTTGATCAATCAAATACATATTCATCTATGCACATTTATATGTGCCATGTGCAATGCATGCTCAATGACTATCCAGGGTATATTTCCTTAATCACAATTCATAATCATTCAAACTTTATCACTCGAATATATCTTGTTAATACCTTAGATACACTTGATCATGCTCAATTCATTAACCATTCTAGCTTTTTTCCTCAAAACAAACTTTTGGGTCTACTTTGCACGATCATTATGACAAAAAAATGGTGTATTTCTGTAACACTTTCTTCTAGACAATTGTTTCCCTATACCTTAAGGTTCTAATGACACTAATATCATACAATTTGGATTATTATTTTATGAGTTATGCTCAAAATACCATAGGCTGAGTATATTTGAAATCTTGGCTAGGGCATGATCATGCATTCAAGTTGTACAATTTATATCTCTCAATTCTAATATCTAAAAATTACAAGCTTTATACCAATTGAAAGTTAAGAGAATAAGCTACAACTTTTGTGAAGACAACTTTGTCTAATTCAACTCATATTAATACAATTTATTTGATAACAACATAATATAATTTCTGTCTTGGGTGTGTTACGGCCTAAGCCAAAACTCAATTTCAATATAAATTTTAAGACCCTTAAAAACAGAATTCAAATTCAATTTTTTCTTAAAAATTGTAGTCAAATGTCTCTAGTTCAATTTAAATTAATAATTATCTCATTTTGGGAATCTACAAATCAAAATATAACCAAAATATCGAAGCATGATTAGTGAAATAATTCCAGTTAACAATATTCCATCACACTCACCATTTTCATCCTAAATTTATCAATCAACCTTTTCCGAACGAATTCAAATGCTCATAAATTTTGGTGGAGACAAAGAACAATGTGTTATGAGTCTATTAGTTGAAGTCTCATGTCATTTGGATGTTAAGAGAAGAAGTTATATCAAAAGGAACAAAGGATGTTTAGAGAAAACACTACAGCTAATATATTCCAACAATTCTTCTTCACCAATATCATATGCATTCCATTCCAATTCAAGCATCATTCTTAATTATATCATTTGACATGCCATAAAACTTAGATTATCACTTACTTTCTAGGATTTCAATTCAGCTAAAACTTCATATTAAATTAAGTCTCCATGCAAGCAAAATTCATCACCAACTTAAAATGAAAACAAGTTGATTTTGAACAGCAAGATGAAGGTAACTTTCATCTGGTTTTCTTGGCTGTTTCGTGAGAGGTTAAGGTGTGAATTTTGTGTACCAATTTAGCTAGGAAAAAGACTAGAATATAGAGAAAAGTTTGAAGCAATTTTGGTGGAGAGAGATGAGGGAAACAACAACAATGTTGCTGCTGGAATTTGCTTCATCATCATGCTAGGTGTCACCATTAAAGCACAACACTTGTCCTAAGGCATGTCTTACATTTGCCTAATCAAGATGCTGCCACTAATCCACTCAAGATGCTGCCATTAGTCACCAATTAATCAATCCATATGTCTCATTATAATTAGTCCACATATCACACAATAATTGGTCCATTTGTCATTTAATTATTAGTTCATTTGTCATACATTTAACTATAACAAATGTCACTTAATTTAAGTCTTAATCTTCTAAATTTTTCGTGCATCAATTTATCCTACCACTTAATATTTTCTTAGTCCAAATGTACATTTTATTTCATCAATCTCCCAATTAATCACAATTAATTCCAATTAATTTCAATTCAGTAATTCAAATACAATCATACCAAAATTCAATATATACCAAATCACAATTCACATTATTTTCACATAACATTTTTTATACCCCAAGACATGTCAATTCAGTGTCATTTGTCTAATTCACAATTCATGTGTGTATGCTCATTTCATACCTTTGAATATAATTATAATAATCATTTTACAATTGTACCAATTTTGCTCTACATGCTGACACTCATATAACTCATTAGTCTAACTCTTTAAATATCTCAATCATTTGAGATACGGGATGCTACAAGTAGTGTATATCTATGTAACCGTAAGTCCTTTCTTCTTCTTTAATTATTTATCCCTCTTCTTCTTTAATAACTTAAATTTTTTGGTGATGAGCTTTATATTTTCCTCATAATTTTCACTTATAGAGGTCTCCTCGTGATCAACTATCTCATCTTTGTATACTTTAAATAGATATCTTCATGCTAGAGTCAGTTCCTTTTCATACATTTTATAAATTTACATCTCTTAAATGATGACAAATCTAACTAGCTAATCTAATGTCAAGGTGCTTAAATCTTTGTCCTCTTATATGATCATCACTTTAGCCTTCCAAAATTTTGGTAAAGACTAAGCGAAATTTTTACCAATTCAATATTAGTGTAAATCTTAACAAGTCTTTTAGGCTATGTTTGGTTGGACGTAAGGTTTTTAATAAAATGGAATAGTTTATAATGGAATGGAATATAAACGGATGTAATATTAGAAAATTATTGTTTAGAAGGAATGAAAGGATTTATAATGTAATATTGTGAAATGTTGTTTGGAAGAAGGATTTATAATGTAATTTAGTGAAAAGTTGTTTATCTTACATTTTATCCTAAGCCTCCCAAATTGGAGATTTCTTATTTTTACTGTTTAGGATGAAATGAGATGTAATATAAAACTCTCATTTTCTATCTCATTCCATTCTGTTTCATTATAAACCCTCATCCCAAACGATGAAATAATATAATATTTCATTCCATTCTATTAATAAACACCCAATCAAACATAGTCTTAGCTGAAGGAGTTGATCTTTAGGAATGCTATAGATAGTGGACCTTAAGTCCTAACGAAAATTTGAGAAAAGATAACTATAAGACAATTTGATGCACCTTTTTATAGAAATATATAAGCAATGAATAAGATCAAGTCTACTACCAATTATTATTCTTTAGATGGCATATAAAAGAAGGTAGTTCATATGAGTTTACTTTTTGTCTCATCTCTAAATTAATGAATAAATTTTGTGCTCTAATGAATGACAATGACAACTTTATACAAAACAAATACAATAATAATAAAAGAGAGTAAGGAAAGAGAAATAAAAACTAATTTATAGTGTTTTAACAAAATAATTGTTAGCTTACTTCCACTCCTTAAGCTCCACATAGAAATTTATTATCTTCTTCTTTGAATGGGTAAGTAATAGTCGTTTATATAATATTTTCTTTGTCAGGAGTGAATAGAAATTCTTACAATCATCTTACTTTTTTATAAGTGAAGAATAGCTTTATAAAAATTTTGCTCTAGGCCAAAAGAATTTTCACAAAGTGCATCACAAGTAATTTTCTCAATTACAAAAGGATACAACTCAAAAACTCATCCTCTGGCACACATAAATGAACAAAGACTTAATATGTATTATTTAATGCAAACATTTCTTTAGCCTCCCATTACTTTTAAAATAACTCTATAATATTCCTAATGAACATCTCACAACTCATATGATCTATTTACTTAAAATAATAAAAAGTAGTTGTTATAAACAAAAACTAACCATTACAATGGCTGGTAATATTAACATTAATCAACTATTCTAGTATATTGATTGACTAATATATCTGTTCACAAGATCCAGGTGTATATTATGAAAAGATAATGTTTGATCATATTATCAAATTGGTTAACCAGTCTATCCAAAAATTTAATATTTGTCATTCAAATTCTCATATTGATCAACCAAACTTCTTAAAGTAAGTTGAAAATTCATACACTTAATCCGTCACTATTGAAAATTTAAAACGCTATTTTTATTAAATCTTGTTGTTATATTATAATGGCTAGTATATGGTACATCATAGAGTTCATATTATGATAAACCCTTATATTTTCTTTATCGACCTTCTTGATTCATATACATAGGCCATGTTTGGCAATCGACTGATTGCATTAACTGTTAGCTAATTCTATCAACTGATTTGACAAACGGATTGCATTAGTTGTTTGTTAGAAATGTTTGGTAAAATTAGCTGTTTAATCTTAATTGTTTATATGTAAAATGACTTATAAGGACATGACTTAAAAAAGTTATAAGGAAAACCAATTTACCTTATCCTTGCAAATTTGATTTTTAACCCTTCCTATTAGTCTAGGTATGTTCAATCATGTCGTGTATTAGGGTTGAATGCATCAAAATAAAAGTTATTAATCGATAGATTAATTTACATATAATTATTTTTAATAGAAGTACAATAATTTTAAATATGTAAAGGTAATTAATTTTTATTCATTAATAAATATTTTTTATTTTATTAATAATTAATATGATAATAAAATAAAATATAAGAATGTAAGACAAAATGCTCGCATAAAAATGACACCTTTAAGGATTACCGATGCCCCAAAAGTCTAATAATATTTGATTCTTAAACGAATTATCAGATAAACAAGGTAACAGAGACTAGTTTGTCCGCCAACCAAGGAAGAGCATAAATGGAGAAGAAGAGACTGGTTTGGAAAGTAGAAGGCGCTTCTGAAGAAGAGCTAAAGGTGGTAAGAGGAGGCCCTATGAACCCAGAAACACTAGTTGTTGAGCTTTCTCCAATGGAAATTCACACCTTCCTCATGGACTTTGGTTCTAAATGAGATTGATGAAGAGTGACTTTGCTTTTGGTGCCCAAGTTACCGTTGTATAATGACATTAGCTCCCTCCAAAAGTGGGACTGTAGTTTTACAACTTATATGCTTACATACTTTTCCAACAAACAAATAAAGTTGAAGCCTTTTGTCTTTAGCCATAAAGATTCAAGCTTTTACAATTGAGTAGTCATCCAAGACAAAACGATGCACACACAAGCAAGCACATAGAGTATCGAATAATAATGACTTCATTCCCAGATTAATCTTGAAACTCACTCTAATATTGTCCTGCCTTGTTGGGCCCGGGTCCCAATTCCCTATCCCCGAGGTGGCCCCTCGGGCTGCGCCAGCGACCGGCGCCCCAACCTCGGACCCGATCCCAACATCCATACAATATCGTACAAACACATACACACATGCAGTCCATTACTGAATTAAGCACCCCCTAAACCAAGGGGATTCATGCTATAACAATCCGAAGGAAATTCAATACAAGTATCGTTAAAATAACACAATACATATCAAGATTAAAATCCAAAATACATGAAAATGCTCAATGCTGATATGCTTGGTGGGCTAACCAAAAATACTAACTTAAGACTAAAAGCTCCTAATTATCTTGGAGTTTCCGATGCCTTGAAAGATCAACAATCGTCCCGCTCTGCACCTGAGTAGTGGGAAATAATAGGGTGAGCTGCGAAGCTCAGTGGCATATACATTTATAGCCATTGGCAACGAGCCACACAATCA
>JANITW010000006.1:51631743-51646615 GCA_027564335.1 Erythroxylum williamsii
TATCATTATTAAATTAAGAATATTTTATTTTAAAAATTAATGTTTAAATTAATCATAAAAATTAAATTAATGAATAATTCTAAATAATTGAATATACAAATTTGAATTACATTATTCATAAATTCTTATTATTAATTAATATTAAATAATTAAAGAATATATATTTAGTCAATAATAAATTAGATTATAAAAAAGAAAAATAAAACGAAAACTATTTTATGGTTTTCATAAATATAAAAATTAAAAGAAAAGAAAAAATAGAAACTAAAAACTCAAAAAATATGTTTTTTATTGAATATGAAAATAAAAATAAAAATATAAATAGAAACAAACATTCACTCAATAATTGATTTTCTTATTTTAAAAAAATACTTATGTGTAAATAAACTAATAAAAGAGTGTAAACAACTACTAATCTTATGTTGATCGCTTATGATTATCCATTGATCATATCAAAGTCTTCAACAAATAAACTTAAAATTAATTTCATAAAGCATAATTTTCTCCTTTTACCATTGTCAAGAAAAATAAAACCATAAAACACATTTTGTATAGAAGTTTATTAATATCCATTCTCAAAAGGTCCAATAAACTTAATTATGTTATAAATGCATATACTACATACCCACATACAAAAAATTTGTCAAAGACAAGGTACCTAAAATACAACAAATCCTAAATTAATTTTGTAATAAGGAAAGGAAACACAAAAAGTATAAGTAAGGACTACAAAAAGGGTAGCAACAAGACAAAGTATAGTGGGGGATTGAAGAAGGGAGCCAATTCACTATAAAACAAGAAATTTATGGATTTTATTCACCTTCTTCAATAGGTTACATTGATGAGAGAGACACTCCACCTTCTCTCTAATCTTCATCCTCCTCACCTTACCCAAACCCTAGATCTGAGTCTACCTTTCTGCCTAAGAGCGTCTTTGTTTTTCTACCTAGGTGTCTCCTTTAGGGACTCCCTAACCTCTCATCTTTGCCTTCTCTCTAATCGTTACCTCTTGCCTTTCTCCAATAGTAACCACTTCTATCTTTCATTGCTCTCATCCTCACAACTAGGCATTTTTCTCTAACAACAATTTCACCTGCAACACAACAAAAATCACAACCATTACACACTATTATGGAGACAGGCTTACCCTCATTCCCCTTCACACTTTACTAACCAACCAAAATTACCCACCCCCTATCCCTCCCCCAATGCTCTAATCCCCAACAAGCGGTGTACTTCCACAAAACATTGTAGGTAGAAAGACATAGAAACAGGTGGTTAGAGACAAATTTCACACTTCGTTATTCTACAATCTAAAAGTTGAGATAGAAGGAAAACTAATGATGGTTGTTGGCATTGAAATTTTACAGGAAAGGGTAAGGACATGAGATGCTACAATTGTCGAATTCTTTGTCGATAGACAACGTGATTTCCCTATTATACAAGCTTAGACCCAGAAAAATTGGAAAGGTAGAGGCCTACAGGAGGTAATGCCCACCGAGGAAGACAACTTGATATTTACCTTCAGCTTTAAATATGAAGCTCAAGAGGTAATAAAGGAAGGCCCATGACACATCTCTCAACTTCCTTTATTTCTTCATAATTGGCAACCGAGAATGGAATTAGAAAAAAAATCAAATTGAGGAATATTCCTCTGTGGGTAAATAGTCATAATATCCTCTTGGAATATTGGACAACTAAAGGGTTGAGTATGTTTGTAAGTTATTTGTGTAAACCAGTTTGTATGGATGAAAACACTGCTTTGAGGAAATGAGTAAGCTTTGCTCAAATATGTGTAGGTATGGATATCTTTAAGGAAATGAAAGATATCATCTCTATTCTCAGGTTGGCAGATGGGCGTTCTCTTAGAGAAGACAAAGTGCTAGTTATCTATCAATGGAAACCTTCCCTTAAAACACAAGGAAAGGTGTGGCAACCAACGGGGAAAGTTTTAAAAAGAGGGGACTATTAGAAAGTGATGGGAATAGATGTTGTCCACACTACAAATAACTATAAACCGAAGGATATAACCAAACTGTTAGACAACTAAGAAGGCAAAGGGAATATTGACACTATTGAACATAATCTCTTTACTCAAGATGAGTGTGCTCACATAGTTCATACTCTAGACTCAATTCATCATAAGGACAATCAATAACAAACACTGCAAGAAATCTGTGGTTTACCGACAAAAAAAACTGACGATAAATGGGAAAATTCCATCGATAATAATAATTATCGATGGAATAAAACAATGGAAAAAGGCACTGTTAGTACGGTCGTAGGTGATTTTAACGATGGACTTTTTAAGTGTAACCATCAGTAAATTTTACTGACAGATGATTTTTTCGTTAGTAAACCATAGTTAAGATAATCGCAAAGGTTTCAATATTATTGACGAACGTAAAAGAACGGATTGTAAATATCAAACAATTTATTGACAGTTTAGGGCATTTCGTCGGTAAATAAAGTACTTTTTGTGACGATCTTATATATTCTGTTGATAATTGAGAGTAAGAAATTTTTTAAAAAAATCCCAACATCAAATTTTATTTCATGATCTTATGATAAATGTATAATTTCAACAATTATTAATTATCTATGCATAATAAATTTATTTGTTTATATTTTTAATTTGTTTAAATAGAAAGTTGATTGATGATATAAAGTTAAAATTATCTTAATTGATAATAAAAACATTAGAGTGTAATAAGTCTTTGTAATTGAAAGCAAACAACTACAATAATCCTAATGTCTTGGTGCTCTCGTGTGTTCTGAGGTGCTACCCCTCTCCTTCAACTCCTCCATCTCCTGTCTTAGCTGAATCATTTGCTCCATCAATGTCTTTGTGGTCTAAAGCTCAGTAACTTCATTGGTTTGCGTTGGTCTAATAGATGTTGCTATATTGAACATGGAGGATTACGAATAACATATGTTCGCAAATGAACCTAACCTAAATATCTTTCCACGATAGTTCCTATCACCTACAACATCAAGATACATCTGAGTCTCATCAACAGGTTGTTCCTCCTAAGACTGTTGTCGAATGACTTGTTGTATTTGGTCATATTAGGAAGTAATGTTTACATTAGTAAGGGATTATTATTAATGCATTAATTTCACATACATTCAGTTCTCTACATCGGCTATTGATGAATGTCACACCTTCATGCTTCTTCGTGGGAGTGTGCAAAAACACATGAGTAGGTATAGGCCTCATGCCTATAGAATTTTCCTGCATATTTAACCTAAATTGTCAGATGTGAACGATATTTTGTAAAAATTTTAGTAGATTTTCCTACACTTTTATGATATTTCTCCTATTAAACAAATAAAATCACTCAACATAGCCATATATGGTACCAGATATTTATACCATTATCATTATCTACAATACAGCAAAGTAAAACATTTACAATATAAGTGTGAAGTTTAAATGCTTACAAGTCTTTGTGTATACTCGTGGTAGGTTATTGATCCTCCTGTATATACGGAAAGACTCTCTTCCTCTGGGCCTCCATATCTGTTGGTGGAGTTACACCCTGAGATGGACATTGCCTCAGATAATGTCCAATACTCCTATCAACAACTCCATAGTTGCTCCGAAATATAAGACGATTGTATATTAGCCTTATGTATCACACCAATAAAGTTACAATAATGTGTACGAGTTTGCCTCTCCCATACTTTATGTATAATGACGTCGAAACCAAAATCCCAGAAAAATTCTTTCTAAAATAAGAAGAAAAAAATTTGAACTATTATAATGTAATAATATTTATCTAATAAGTGTATATAAATCAATATAAAAAGAAAATAAATCTTTATTGTACCTCAAACTTTTGAAAGTAAAATCCCTTTATGGCCCGAGAGATATTCTTCCACACATAACCCTCAGGATCGATCCTTTCCTTAAATTTAGAAGTCATATTTCTAGAACATGATCCAGACAGAACCAACCTATTATAAGAAGTAATTTTATACAATGAAAAAATTGATAAACCTATAAATTAATTAAAAACAAATGGTGATTAATGTGATTTTACTTACGGATTATTGATAATTGTTATGTACTTTCTTTCATCAGGTCCCTCAGCTCTAGACTGATAGACGCCTCCTCCATCTGATAAAGCAGTATTGGATTATATATGAGTTGGGAATGGGGATGGTGTAGCATGACGAGCAGTAGGTGATGCTCACTTACAACTATAGGCCTTGGAGGGGGAGGAGGTGAGTCAATGCGAGTTGCAGACTGTGACGATACACCTTCATAATAAGTACCTTCGAATATTCCTATAAAACTGGGCCATATTACATCACGCTATCTTTTTGGTCCCATATTTTTAATTGAAATTCATTGTTTATCGAATTTTCTATAAATATAAGAATTTGAATTCAATATTTTACACAATATATGGAAAAGGAAATAAGGCGATTTGTTGAATATCATATTCAAGTACAAACGACAAAAATGAAGGTTAACAATTGTTAAAGCCGTAGAATAAGAACAATAACAACCCACATTGAATAGGACGCAAGTTGACCTCTAACTAGTAGGGAGGTTGTTTGACAAATTCTTACAGATATAATAATAAATTAACTTGAAAGTTGAGTCTAATGTATTGCATCGATAACTCACAATAATATAATTATTTTGTTTGATTCCATGTGACATGGGAGTTGGTAAAGGTGAATGAGTCTCTGATGTCTAGATTCCTGAGAAGGGTCCTGACATATTCAAATGCACCAATTGAAATAGTGATATTTCTTCCCTCGGGTGTAGGCTTTTGAACACCTTCTTACAACAACATTTCCACTATAGATAAACTTGTAGAGGATATAGTGAATGAATTGCCGCTCTTAGTATAGAAGACTAACTCTTCAGACAAACTACTAGCGGGAACAGATTTATCTAAAACACAATCAGTATAGAACTTTCATAATGTCATATTAAGAAACAATTAAACGAACCAAAACTACAAATTAATGCGTACATGAAAGTCTAGACGAGGTTTGTGGAATTGACAAATTTTCCGAAAGAACCAATCTCCCTAATCCATTATAAACAGTTGTCACATCGCTCTCGCCTTTATCGACATACATGTCATCTTCAAGATTCAAGGAAGCTTAAAACAATATATAGTGTAGACCATCAAATGTGAATATATATAATAACTTCATCAAAGGAAATGAGATGTACATAATAAGGAAAGAGGCGTTGTTTAGATCATACTAAACACCTTGAAGTAGAAGATTGGCTATGGAAGGCAAACGATCCTTAGTGTATGAAATAATGATTTTTCTGCATTGTTTATTCCTTGGGTTGGGACAATTTTGCCACATTCCTCCTAATGGAAGGATAAGAATTTTGAATGAAATACTTTACATATTATATTGAAAAGGAAATAATTTATTTGTTGATTAAAATATTCAATTACAAACACAAATTATTTACTATCATAACTTAATTGTAAATTACAATCATGTCCTTCTTCAGAAGAATAAGAATCAAACTCCGGCTCCTCTTCAGATCTCTGACCCTCGTCATACTCTCCAGATGAAATTTCAATATATTTGTTAGATGGATCGTTCAAAGGTTCATTATCGTCATAGGTGACAGATCATTTATAAAATGAACATCTTCCTAAAACGCTTCACTTTCAATTCTTTGCTCTCCTTTTCGATGTGATTCAAAAACACCTCTAAGTTTAACTTTGCTAACCGCCAACTAATCTGACTTATCTCATCATAAGCTTGGAAAAGGGACATAATAGACCTGTTTCACTCGCACTGCCTATACAAAAGGTTCAAATTGTCTCAATCTTCTTCGGTTGTTGATTTTAACCAGATTGTATTAGCTATGCATTTTTGTTCCAGCATTTGGATTCTGGTCATATCAGTCACATTTAAATATCACACATCACTTTATTAGCAATGCAGGGTACTCATCTTCAAGTATCTCAATAATTTTACCATAGTAATCCATCAAATCTTTCTGTATGAAAACTCCACTATCCATCATATGTGTCAGGTGCATTTATAAAATGAACATCTTTCTAAAATGCTTCACTTTCAATTCTTTGCTCTCCGTTTCGATGTGATTCAAAAACACGTCTAGGTTTAACTTTGGTAACCGCCAACCAATCTGACTTATCTCATCGTAAGCTTGGAAAAGGGACATAATAGACCTGTTTCGCTTGCACTGTCTATATGAAAGGTTCAAATTGTCTTAATCTTCTTTGGTTGTTGATTTTGACTAGATTGTATTAGCTATGCACTTTTGTTTCAACATTTGGAGTCTGGTCATACCAGTCATATTTAAATATTACACATCACTTTATTGGCAATGCAGGGTACTCATCTTTAAGTATCTCAATAATTTTACCATAGTAATCCATCAAATCTTTCTTTATGAAAACTCCACTATTTATTATTTCCATGCTATGACCATGATATTCTGTATGATATTTGTATCCATTAACGAAATACACCGGATACGATTTAATAATATATAGAGGTCCCTTTGCAAGATCACAAATCAACTTGTTCTTTATTGGATTTTCTAAGGCCTATAATAGAAATTATCATATCAAAGAGTATAATGTCATTTCAACAGTTAAATCTTATAATTAGACTATAAGAATATTTGTAAGTGAAAACTTACATATCTCTCGAACCATCCAGGAAAGTGCCTTCCAACTTCTTTATTTATATCATTATGTGTGTTGTCCATCATTATTTTTCATAACAATGCCTCGTATAACCTAAATACATTATTATTCATTTTAGTTATGATCAACTCAAAATTTGGAACCGACATTTCTCATGTTTAACTTACTGCATGAAAGGTTGCACCTCTTCATAGTTCAATAAAGTGTAAACATGTGCAGCCTCAAGTTCTTCCTCTGTTAACATTCTTCTTGTTGCACATCCATATGTTCTTTTACGATCTGTGAAAATGGATAAGTTACCATCAGCATCACTCGTTCCTTCCCCATCGTTATTACGAGAAATTTTCCTTTCCCTTCTGTGAACATGTAGCTTAAAATAATGTAAACAAAATATACTAGCTTCCTCCGCTAAATAAGCATTGCATATTGAACCTTCAGCTCGAGCCTTGTTTTTTACATTTTTCTTCAAATGATGCAAATACTTATAATAGACAATATGGTATTACTTAAAACATGTTATTACTTCAATTATAATTAAAAAATTGAATTGAAATTACCTCTCAAATGAATACATTCATCGATATTGAGCTGGACCGATTAGTTTTGCCTTGTGTGCTAAATGCACAGGTAGATATTCCATATAGTCAAAGAAGCTTGAAGGAAAAATCCCTTCTAACTTGCACAAAATAATTGGAATTTCCCTTCTAATTTTTCCATTTCAGCCAACTTGATTTCAGATGATGTTAAACATTTGAAAAAAAACTTAATTCTATTATTACTTCCCAAACCTTATTCGGTAGCAACTTCTGAAATACAATTGGAATTAGCCTTTGCATAAACACATGATAATCATGACTTTTCAACCCAAAGACTTGTACTTCCTTATGTCCGCACACCTTGCCAAGTTTGAAATATAACTATCAGGAAACTTTAGACTTTTGAACCATTCACACAAAACCTCCTTTTGCTTACCGGTGTGAAGATCTTTATGTAACTCACTCTTTCTACAAAAAAGTTGCAAATCAACTTGTGATTTTGCATTGTCTTTTGTCCTCCCTTCAATGTTCATTATGGTATTGAACAAATTTTCGAAAATAATTTTCTCAATATGCATGACATCTAGATTATGATGCATCAAATTAGTTTTCCAATATGGAAAATCCCAAAAGATGTTTCGCTTTCTCTAACCAATGTTTTTACTGATGGTTGTATTTACTTCTTCAGCTTTAAATTTTGTAACTTTCAGCAAGCCTAATTACTCAACTTTTTGCAAAATCTCTTCACCAGCTTTGTAAGGGGGAGGAGGTGTTCTTACTAGCCTATTCTTAATGAACTTTTGTTTATTGCATCTAAATGGATGATCTGGAGGAAGAAATTTCCTGTGATTGTCAAACCAACAAATTTGGCCCCTGTTTGGAAGATAAGATGCATCTGAATCATTGACATAATAAGGACAAGCCAATTTTTTAGTTGTGCGCCATCCAGACAACATGGCATGTGCTGGAAAATCACTAATGGTCTACATTAAAGCCACTCTCAATACAAAATTCTATTTCTAGACACATCATATATCTAAACTCCATATTCCTAAAGATGCTACAATTTAGATATTAATGGTTGAAAGAATATATCAATTTTATGCTTCAGATTTGTAGGCCCTGGCACAATCACTGTTAAGAACATATAAGTGTCTTTCATAAATATCCATGGAGGCAAATTATAAGGAGTAATTATGATTGGCCATGATGAATATTGTTGACCAGATTGACCAAATGGTTGGAATCCATCTATTGACAATCCCAACCTAACATTTCGACTTTCATCTACAAACTCAAGATGGGTGTCATTGAAATGTTTCTATGCCATTGCATTTGATGGATGACTCATCATTCCATCTTTTTGTTCGTGTTCACCATACCATCTCATATAAGATGTAGTAACATTAGAAGCATATAGTTTTTGAAGTATCGGAGTTAGTGGGAAATAATACATCCACTTCTAGGGTACTAATTTCTATTTCATTTAACATTTTCTAGGCATCAACCTTGGTTGACCACAAAATTTGTACTCTTGTAATTACACATCATCTCCTCAATATAACATACATCCCAACTTGCAACAATCAATCTTTTGAATAGGCAAACTAAGACCCCTAACAAGTTTCTTCATATTGTAAAAACTATCAACCATTGTATGATCAGGAGGCAATGATTCATTATACCATTCAAGAATTTTATCAAAACTACGATTTGAAATATGTCTTTCAGACTTTATGTTCAATATTTGAGCAATTGAAGACAAGTAGGTCATTGTCTCACAATTTGGCCATAATTCTTGGTCAGTTGACTGTAGTAAGTCAACAAACTATTTTGCATGTGGGTTAGGTTCTTCTTCAAGATTTTCCCTATTTTTCTCAAAGGTATAACCGGTTGCATCATAAACCATTTGCATGTATGGATTTTCAGCTCCATCCCCATAATTTGCTCCAAATCCAATCCCCCCTTCAAACTCATTGAAGTTGACAGATGATTGTGCTTGATCACCTATTGAGGTACTAGAAATCAATGGTTCCTCATGTCGTGTCCACTCAAAATAATTGGGGATAAACCTTTTTCTCCGTAAATGCCCACTAACTTCATCAATAGGAAGGAAACAATTGTGTTTACACTTTTTACATAGACATCTGTTCTTTGGCCCATCCATATATGCAGGTTAAGAACATGCATAATGAATAAAAGCGTTAACTCCCTAAAAAAATTCAAAATTAATGAAACCATTAGGTGTTAATCATCTATAAATCCAAGATCTATCTTGAAAACTCATTTCTGAAAAACTGTTAATTTAAAATAGTGAATCCATAGTCAGTATCATTCATATTGGCCAAAGAGTACTATTTATATAAGATAAGAGTTATGAATCAACATAACAAGTTCTCGTTTTGACTCTTACGGGCCTGATATTTTTCACCGATAAACCTCATGACAACTCCATCACGAGTTATGGGTTAAGGTTTATAGGTTGAGTTCTAAATCAATTTTAAACTGAAGTTCGAACATATGTGTTTGTAATCATATATCTTAATAGAGAATTAATGTTAATAATTTTATATTTAATGGATATTCAATATGTATTAGTGCCAAATATAATAAGTATTCATAAAAAATGAATACTTATTTTAATAAATTAGTTTAACATATACAATTTTTTGTAATAAAAGCCATGTATAAATTCACACATGAAAAGTAAATAGAACATAATAAATTCAGAGAGCCTCAAAGAAAAAATGGATTGATATAATTAAGGTAATTGGAACAATAATATAAGTCAAACTCATCCTATATTAATTCATTGATATGCTGAAGTTCATGCCACAAACAAATTACCAAATTATTCCAAGTTTAAAAAAATGTTGTCAAAAACAAATTAACTTACCTCAACCGACAAGCAGAAGGAGCTTCCTGAAGTACATGAAAGAAGACGATGACAGAGCTAAACTGATACGAATTGATTAAAATGTGTGCAAATTCATTGTTGACATTGTCAAAAAAAAAAGGAAATGAATCTTATTTGAATACCTACTAAAGCTTCTCTTCAATCTCGTCCGAAATAGAATTACTACCAAACGATGTCATTCTTACAATAAAGAACAAAAATGTTAACAGTTTGGCAAGCAAGAGATATTAAAACAATCATATAAAACGTATTGAGCATAGTTTAGAAAACGTGAATAACTATGAAACTTATATGAGCATTTAAATTTATAATAAAAAAGTAGATGCTTATAAACTTATATGAAGCAATTTCACTTACATAAAAATAAAGGAGAATAATAATTCTATTACTATTTTCTAATAATTTTAGTTAGGGTGTAGGAAACATTATATCTATATGTCAAACCTACAAATTGATGAAAATTTGTAGGTTTAATAGAGATTCATAGTAAAGGAAACAATATCAATGTTTTAATAAGCCAAGTTCTAAATAGGAGTAAGAGAGAAGATGAGAGAAAATTAACTATTTTGTAAGTACATTCATGACGATGAATGCTAGGACAAGTTCATTAAAAGTGACATTTTATAAGACCCTTGGTTATGTTGGTGATAGCACAACAACTTTTAAGGGCTTATACAATTATTAGAAGAAGCTAATATGAAATTGTGTTCTTGTAGGCCAAGAAAAAACAAAAGTTATCTTGATACGAGTAATTTGATAAAAAGCAAGTTTGTCATCAATAAAATTGTATTGATAACGGTATTACTAAATGATTGATCATATATAAAATTAACATTTTGATATTATTAGTTGAGTGTGACAAAGGTTGTGGAGTGAAATTTGGAGACTTGTTTGAATTCAGGAGTATTAGCATCCTTAAATACCCTTCCATTAGATGTAATTAGTAGGTAAAACATGTTTGTCATTTGGTAATGTATACGTTTGAGATGGCACATGACAATTTTCATTTGTTTCTAAATTGTAAACATTTTTTAAGTTTAACTTAAGATTGAACATATATGTTTGTAATCATATATGTTACATAATAAGTTTGATATTTAACCTATATTAAATATGTACTAGTTCCAAATATAGTAAGTATTCATAAAAATTTCAATACTTATTTTAATAAATTGTTTTAACATATACAATTTTAAAAAGATGTGTGTCAAAATTTACACATGAAAAATAAAGAGAAGCTAATAAATTCAGAGAGCATCAATGAAATAACGGATTGACATAATTAAGGTAATTAGAATAATAATATAAGTCAAACTCATCCTATATTAATTCATTGATAAACCGAAGTTCACATCATAAACAAGTTTCAGTTTGTGCAAGCCAAACATCAACCATGTAATACATTCAGATGGGAAGTTCAAACTGCAAACCAAACCCCAAATTAAACTAAGTTCAAAAAAAGCTAGTAAAAAACAAATTCATCTACATCAATTGACAAATAGAAGGTTCTTCCTAAACGTATGTGAAATAAGAGGATGATGGAGCTAGAATGAAAAAAAAGTAGATGCATATAAATTTAGATGAAGTAATTTCACTTAGATAAGAATAAAGGAGAATAATATGATATTTAAGATACATGAACCTTTTCAACTTTTCACATCAAACATTTGTCATATTAAAGTCAACAAACAAAACTCACATCTTCACTATAGTATGATAATTTCATTAACGAGCAACCACAGATAAGCAAAGTACAGAAGAAAACAAAAGTTTTACTAGAAACTAAAAACACTAAATCAAAGTATGAAGCAACTATGAAATAAAAATAAAGAACAATACAAACAATATATATAATGAGCGATTGCTAGTATAAATATCGAGTTTAACAGGCTAAGAAGAAATACAAAATGTAAGATGCATGTACGTTTATGTGCCGAACTAATAACCTCAATGCAAATGCAATAGAAAAGTTAAAGAGATGTCAAAAGTTGTTCGAAATATAGTAAAAGTTTAAGATAACAAATGAAACTTAAATTTAAAACGAACAAGGTAACAAATGTTATATTGTTTCTTGGAAATAAAAGGATATGGATTTTGAAAAAGTGTAATCACGTTAAATTTATAATTAATGTCACTTGAATTAAATTTATAAGTAATTTTCTTAAAATGCATAATTTATGAAATATTTCATGCATCAAAAAATTATCTAATTTGCATATGATAATAATAATGCATTCCATTAATTTATAAAAATAAATTAAGCATTATTATATCGTTATTCATCTTTATTTATCTTTAATTTGAAATTTTTTTCCAAGTTATTCTAGTTAAAATTTAATAATAATTAATTATGATATTTAAATATGTGAAATTGCTATAATATTATGGCATTTATTTAAGTGAAGTTAAGATGTTAAGACATTGTTAGAAAAACCATCCAGTTTCTATTTACCAGTCTCAAATTTGTACATATGATCATTATCATGAAAGTAATTGATAATTATCCTGTTATTTGTATTGTATTTAGACTTTTGGCAATCACCTCTCTTTTAAATCTTAGTTGTTTCTTTAACCTCAAATATTTTTTTCTACTTACAACTACCAATCAAGCAATGACAACTTTGAAAATGCAACGAGGAAACAAAAACAAGTATAATCTTATTATAAGTGATGTTAACATGCCAAACATGGATATTTTTAAGCTTCTCTAGCTTATGGGGCTTCAAATGGACTTATCTGTCATCAGTAAGCAAATTCTCTATTTTGCTATGTTTCTATTTCTTTCTTTCTTTTCTGTAATGATATTAGTTATTTTAGTTCAGTTGTTACTCTAGATTATAAAAACTTTATTATTTTAGAACATGATTTTCCGTTGTTTATTTTCTATTACAATGATCATCCCTATTTGAATCAAATAACTTCACTATGTCATCTTCATCCTAAGTTTAATGACTACATGACATATTAAGAAAACAACTATTGGGAGAGGATTAAGAAACTCAAAATTAAGCTATGAACATTCACATATGCAAGTTGAATCACTTCACAAATAAGGCTAAATCGCTTCATAAGTAAGAATAAAATCATCAAATAAGGCTAAACACTAAAAAAATATTATTTGATACATTATCCTTAATCATCAAATAAGGCTAAATCATCAAATAGGCTCACCCATTAAGTCATTCTTTGATTCAAATCAACTTCATCTTCACACATGAACAAAATTTTCAAATAAGAGGCATTTCATCGAACACCTAATATGCATCAACAAATCATCCCAACTTCACAAGCAAATTTAAAAACTAAACCTTCTAACACTAACACAAGTATCTTAAATGTTCTTATCCATTCATAAAATACTCAAATATACAAAACAAAATACTCAAATATACTCAAATCAAACCACGGTGAAACTTTATACCTCCACGAGTTCCCAAATGGTGGGAGAAGAAACCGAGCATCCGACGCACCACCAACTGACTACAACGCCGATGACAGCGCACAACAATGCACCAGAGAAGAAATCAAAAAATAGAGGAGAAGAAGAAAGACAAAGCAGAGTCGACGGTGGAGGGGAAGGGGAGGGATGCTCAAGTATGTTTTAACTTAAGCAAAACGAAGTTGTTTGGTGTAATACCAAACGATGTCGTTTTTGTTAAGTTAATATTATTCACCTGCAACCAGACGACTACGTATTAGTTTTGAGAGTTAGTGACAGAATTTTCCATCGCTAACACTATGTCGGATAAGTCAGAATTTCACAATTCCGCCACAAATTCTCGCCTTAATTGTCGACGGTATTTTTCCGTCACTGAATTATATTTTCCCTCAACTTTTTTGACAGATAAGTAAAAGCCGTTACAAATTCCTTATTTTCTTGTGGTATTTGCCTATGCATTCCTTTATCGTCACAAAATTCTATCGCAAATTAATTTCCCTCTCTATTTAGTGACCGATATTTGATCTGCCACTAAACGGACTTTTTTTCGAGAATCTTGCTGACAAAAATTCTGTTTCCGTCAGTAATTTGGAATAGTTTAGTTTCCATCGGTAATTTTACATTGCTAATTTTAACTTTTCTTGCAATGACGGCAAGTGTAGACAAAGATATTACTGTACAGATGTGCAGACTACCTATATGTACACACGATAAATATTTAACGTTTTTATATTTAATGTGTGTATGTGTGTGAAATAGACAGCTTGGACAAAGACTTTTCGTCCACAAGAGGTAGTAATTATTAAGATTACCATATTTTCAAAAATATAATCTTCATTAACTTAACGACTAATGCCGTCTGAACTTTGGCTTGGACAAGAATAAAGTCGTGATGATTTATCATTAAATGCCAATAACACCCAAATTCTCATACCGCTGGGATGATTCAGGCCGTTTGGTTGCTTGCTTCTTCAAAGACTTACAATGACATAATTTGCCCGACATTTTCTCAAAGGTATTCACTCCAATTACTTCAAAAATTGTCTAGAAGCGTATTCTTTAAAAAATTTCAATCTAATAACTTTTCGTTATCATTTTTACCTATTCTTAACTGATAGGTTTTAGTTAGAATTCTTCAGTAAGAGAAATATTTAAACTTTGCAATTTAAATAAATAAAAAAAGCTTATAAGAATAAAATAATATTAAGGATTCAATTATAACCTTCTAACAGGCTTTAGAACGCAAATTAAAAAAACGAGATATTTTTTAATTAATGATAACCTATTTAGCTTCTTCACCTTTACTTTC
>JANITW010000006.1:51646715-51662956 GCA_027564335.1 Erythroxylum williamsii
AAATCACAACTTTTGACTCAAGAGTCCAAAATTTACAAACTTGGTATCAATAGAAATCTGAAAGGAATCTCTACAACTTCTATGAAGAACTTGAAAACTAATTCCATCTCTCAAGGGGTCAAAATGCAATCAAAGTTTCTGTTCCTACTTGCCATTCCAAAATAGTAACAGAAACTTCTAAAATTTATAACTTCACATTCCATGGTCCAAAATTTTCATACTTTACATAAATGAAAAGATCAAAACATTATCTAAAACTTTCATGCAGAACTTCAAAGCAGTTTCAACCTCTGGCTAAGTCAATTTTTCAATCAAAGTTTCTGTTCAGAAATTGTCATCCTAAAACAACATCCAACTTCCAAATTTCATATCTTCCAATTTCCACAATCAAAAATAACATATGATACATCATTGTAAAGATCAAAACCTAAAGTACAATATTCAAGAAGACTCTTTTGTCAAATTCTAACTCTAAGAGGGTAAAAAACTCAGTCATAGTTTCTTCCCATAATGAAAATTTTGACAGTATCTCCCCTAAATTTACACTAGCCAAATTTTTCAAACACTCACACAATTTTTCAGCACCTGCACAAACACTTCAATCATCCATCCTCCATGACACTCAAGAAGGCTAAGAAAGCCAACAACCAATCCACACTAAAATCAGAAATTGTCTCACAAAAGCAAAGAAAGTACAACAAACACCATTCTACTCATTGGACGTGGCCATGTTCAACTTCATACTACATCATCTTTTTATCAAACATATACAAAATACAATATAATTCAAAAGTCTTTCATTAACATCATAATATAAGATTTTACAAAGCTTAGTGGGCACTTTTAGCCCAAAATTTCAAATTTCCTATTCTCCAAAATTTTACACTTTCACTATTCATTTTTCATTTCATAGTCATTTACCAATGCTAAAGTCCAATAAAAGATCGGGGTCTAACATTAACTTAACCAAAATGATGTCAATTTTGTTAAGTTAATAATGTTCACTTGCAACCAGACAATGACGCATTGTTTTGGAGACTTAGTGATGACATTTTTTTATCGCTAACACTCCATCAAAAATGTCAAAACTTCACCATTCCGCTATAAATTTATGCCTTAATTGTCGACTGTATTTTTCCATTGCTAAATTATATTTTCCCTCAATGTTTTCGATAGACAAGTAATAACCATCATAAATTCCTTATTTTCTTGTAGTATTTACTAACACATACATTTACTGTTGCAAATTTCCATCATAAATTGGTTTCCCTCTCTATTTAATGATTGATATTTCATCCGCCACTAAATGAACTTTTTTTCGACAATCTTGTAAATGGAAATTTTGTTTCCGTCGGTAATTTTATATCACTAGTTCTAACTTTTTTTTAGTGAATAGGATCTGAAGACGGAGCAACACCTATGATGCAAGGAATAATGGACTTACATCATGATATCTTTTTCTTCCTCATTCTGATTTTGGCTTACATTTATTAAAGGATATAGAGTGGCAGTCTTTCTCTATCCTACGCTATTCCCTGCGGTTAGAGTTGTATTTTAAGGGATGAAGGAAAAATGTTAATGTATCCTAAGGCTGATGTAGGCACAGCTAGAGAGCACAGCCCTTGCAGTTAAGAGAATGTTAGTCCGAGGGATGAGGATTTGTTTAATAACGTAATGCCAAATGGAGATTCTCAACAACAACTAATGGTACACAAACTAAAAGGCATTCCATAAGAGAAACAGTTTGAGAAGATGATCTCTAAGAAGAGTAATAAGAGCAGTAGGAAAGGCTCCAAAAGAAAAAAACACTATCATTTGACTTTTATATTATGGAACATTATAGGAATAAATAACCCTTCAAAGCTTAATGTTATAAGGGATTTAGTTATGCATGAAAAGCCGATGTTATTTTGCCTATTGGAAACCAAAATTCAAGTAGAAAATCTGAATAAACTTAGTTATTTGGTAGCAAATAGAAGTTTCTCTCTAATCACCAATGTCATGCTTACGGAAGAATTATTATTGTTTATGATAAGGAACTTCTGGGGGTGACAACACTGGAATCTAGTGAGCAATTCATACATACCAAGTTGGTTTTTAAAATGGAAAATTTCATTGCTCTAGCTACTTTTGTTTATGGATTCAATACAATTTTTCAAAGATCCGAATTATGGCATTCTATTTGTCGAATAAAAGCAACAATAGGGGGCTTATGGATAGTGGGGATTTCAACTCTACCATTTATAAGTCAGATGAGGAAGGGAATTGCAATCTACTGAACTACAACTTTAACATGTTTGATTGCATGACAAATGTGGAACTAGTTGATCTAAAGGTCAAGGGTCATATATTCACTTGGACTAACAAAGAAACTTCATAGTGGTTTATTTTAAAATTTTTAATAAAGCCAAGGTGAATGTGGATTGGCTAAACTCTTTCGTATAAAGTAGAGCCATTTTTTTGGACCCTGGAATTTCTGATCATACCCCTATTAAAGTGGAGTAATTTGTTTAAACAGGTTAGAATTCACCATCCCTTTAGTTTCAACAACTTTCTTGTTCATAAGGAAGGATTTCAAGTGGCTATTTCCAAGGGCATAGAGTATGAGGTTTATGGTACAAAGCAATTTATCTGTTTGTAAAAGCTTAAAGATATTAAGAAGGAATTGAAGGTTTTAAATGTACGAAGAAGACAGAATTCTAAAACAAATATAGAAGAGGCATGAAGCAAGCTTTCAATAATCAAAAAATCCTTGGTAGCCAACCCAGGTAATTGTTTTCTAGTTAATGAGGAGTAGGATACTCTTAAGAACAATATGCAAATAGTGAATAATCATTATTCCTTATTGTAACAGAGGTCCCAAATTAATTAGATTAAGGATGTGGATAGATGTTCTAAAAAAATTTTTCAATATAGTGACAACTAGAAGAAACACTAACAGAATCATATCCATTAAATCTGAAATAAGGGATACTATATATGGCCAAGTTAAGATTGCAAGGGAAGCAAGAAAATTCTTTCAAAATCTCCTAAGAACTGAAGCTAATCCTGGAGGAAATGGAAAGGATCTTAGACAAGTTGTCACAGCCTAAATCCTTGAACAAGAAGCCTCGTTCGTAGTTTGACTTGTTTCGAATTAGGAGATAGAGACAACGGTTTTAAAACTGAATGGCTCTATGGCCCCAGATCCAGTTGGATTGAATGGAATTTTCTGTCACAAAGTTTGGGATACAACTAGGAGAGCTATTAAAGATGTTGTGAATGAGTTTTGTACAAATGGAGTGTTGCTTAAGGAGATCAATAAGAAATTTCTATGTTTAGTACCTAGGAGTCCTAATTCGGCAACTTGGAGAAATTTCAGACCTATCTCATGTACTAATTTTCTCTATGAGATAAATACCAAAGTGTTGGCCAATAGGTTGGATGTTGTTCTTTACTTTATCATAAATGGGAATCAAGGGGCATTTATAAGCAATAGAAATATTAGAGACAATATTCTTATTTTTTAAGAGCTCTTGAAAGGGTATACTTGAAGTAAAACCCCTAAAAATTGTTCTATTAAAGTGGATTTATAAAAAATTTTGATAATGTTTGTTGGAGTTTTTTGTTACAGACTATAGAAGTTATGAGATTCCCTTAACTATTTATAAACTAGATTCAAGAATGCATTACCATCGCGTCTTTTGAGATTTTGATTTATGGTAGCCCAACATAGATGATTAAAGGAAAAAGAGGACTTAGGCAAGGGGATCACCTCTTCCCTGATCTATTCCTAATTTTCATGGAAGTTCTCACCCTTTTATTGAAACATAACATTTTAGTTATCTCCAATTTCAAATATCACACCAAATGTGAAAAGCTTTCTTTAACTAGTTTATGTTTTGCAGATGATCTTATTCTCCTAAGCAAGGCCAATACTTCTTCAGTTTCTATACTGATGGATAATCTACAAAGCTTTAAGGAGTTGTCTGGATTGGGTATCAACTTTCACAAGAGCTATTTCCTTTTGTCAAAAAGTATTGCTCACCTTTATAAGTCTTTGTCACAAATTACTTGGATGAAAAACCAAGATCCTCCTCTTATGTATTTGTGATTGCTATCTCTTCTTGGCACCTAAGATATAGAGAATGTATCCCTCTCACTAAAAAAATTCAAAAATGGTTGGGGTCTTAAACAAATAGAACCCTTTCTAATAGAGGTAAACTTTAACTTTGACGTCTGTAATAATGTCCATACAATCCTATTAGTGCTCTTACATATTTCTCTCAAAAGGCTTGATTAAAATAGTTGAAAAGCTAATGAAGCAATTTCTATAGAGTAAAGGGAAAGGTGAGAGAGGCTTTTCTAAAGTTAACTAGAAGTTTATCTACCAACTGAAGAATATAGGTGGGTTAGGGTTAGAGTCAGATAGTAGGAGTAATCGATTCCTAAAGATCAAGAGAATTTGGAGAATTCTAAATGAAAAAAAAATCATTATGGATCATATGGATTCATCAGTACATATTAAAGGGAGATAGCTTTTGAGCACTTAGTTCGAAAGAGAGCTTCTCCTAGTTTTTCAACCAAATTCTTAAGTTGAGGGAAGAAGTTCAGCCACTTATTACATATATAGTAGGGGCAGGCGATCGAATCTCTTTATGGTACAATAATTGGACAGGTCATGGGCCCCTAATTTATAATTATATGGTAAGGGATTTACTAGAAAGATTCTCTAAGAAAGCCAAGATCCAAGCATTAAAACTGGCAATTGATCTGTCTCCTAAGAAGAGATGAGAATACTATCAATTTCTCACTACCGATCCCATGGAAAGGAGGATACTTACTTATGGAAAGGACGTTCGATATCTGATATTTCTAAAAAAAAAGCAAAGGTGCTCATAGATGGGGTAGGAACAAGTATTGAATAGTGCAAGCTGGTTTGAAGCAAGGTGCTAAAATCGAATACTAGCTTTCTACTTTAGTTAGTTATGTTGAATAAGCTAAGTACTACGGATAGACTGAAGTTCTTATCCTCTTCTATGCACTGTATACTTTGCAACTTAGAGGAGAAAAACATAGGTCATCTATTCTTCCAGTGCAATTTTCTAAATAGTTATGGGTTAGAATCTATAATATATGTGCCCTTAACTCAACTTATATATGTCTAGTAGATATATTAAAACAAAAATTTTAAATGCCTATCTCTAATTATGTTAAGGAAATCATTATGGTGCCTGTAGTAACTTGTCTTCAAGAAATTTGGAAAGAGCAAAGGTTTGTAGGGAAATCTAAAAGTCTAAGGTCTTTTATTGGGCTTATAGTAGCCAATATAAAAGAACAACTTATTATCAATCAGTTAAGAACACAATGTAGCAAAAAAATGGCTCTCTCTTAGAGCCTATAAATTTCTATCTCAAGGCTAACAGTTTATAAAGATATCAGTGTTCAAGAGTTCATAGACCTACGTCTATGTGATATTATTGAAGTGATAATAATGGGTAACAGAGAAAGGGTATAAACATGCACTGAGTTTGACCCCTAAGCAACCCTAGCAGATTTTGACATAATAAAACTAAGAACGGTATATAAGGTGATAGATGTACATAAGAAGACTCACCTGTGGGCTCATTGATAGAAGGTTCCCCACGATCCACCTCCAAATCCTAGTATTCAAAGTGAAGTTAGCAACTTAGTGACAATTTACAGTAGACACAACCTAATTTGTGGTTTACTTTAACTAAACACGCTCCTGTATGCTTAGAATTGGAACATCTGGATCTCCAACAATGTTACACTATCTTTAGAGAAGGTAACCCTAATTGGGTAACCTTTCAAGGACTCCTGAAAAGTGATGAGAGGCTTTACTTAAAATTGTGTTTGTCATTGTCAAATGTTATCGTTTCTTCTTTTCCATTAATTTGTGTAAACTATGTCATTTGACTAGTTTGTTGGAGAGTCCCTCTCCGAAGCAGCAACGCTACACCCTTATATTCTTTTCTTAGTAATGAATTTTTAAATTCTAAAAAAGCATTGATTTTGGTAAGAAAAACAAATTGCATTTGTTTTATATTTGAAATCTCATTATGTTTTGATTTGTGGGAGAAAAAGTTATATTTTTCAATTCCTAAGAGTATTGATAGGTAGGAGGGGTTAGATATGAGAGCAGAATAAGTTGAAAGACAATTTTATTCATTTTTCTAAAATTATCTAACATGGTTATAAAATTATCCCATATAACATGAAATATTAACAATGTTAAAAGGAGTTAGTAACATCATTAATTTTAGGATAAACATGCATGGACTATCAAACGTAGTATTAGTCAAGTTAATGATATTTTTTATATAACCCTTAGAGGTCATGATTTTGATATAAATTTACCCTTTGAAAAAAACTTACCTAATAGTTGGATCGATCAAATTATTAAAACTTTTAAATTTGTATTAGAAAAGGCAATTCTCTTTCTCTAATTTCTCACCTAATTTTTTTTATCCAAAGCCTTCTCCAATAAATTAGTGTATCAAGATACTTAAGTTTAGCGAGAAGTATCATTAGATTAGAGCATTTTATTCCTTAAATTTTGATCCTTTTCTTCTATTATCATAGAATTGGGTTTTGCTGTTTTTTTTAATATCCTTCTACCTTATCGTTTATGATAGCAATAGTAATCAAAATTTTCTATCTCTCCAAATTTTTCATTAAAATTGATATTTCTTTTAAATTCAAGTTGACCATGATTTGATTTGATTATATTTTACTAATTTCTATGAATTTTATAGTATATATCAATGCAATCTAAAGGCATTAGATGTTTTGTCCAAATGTTAATCTATTTTAAATTTTATTATATTACTTATTATGTTGATTTGCATTTTTACTAGGAATTTCTTATTTTTAATGAATTGTCTTTATAATATTATGTGATTTTCTTTATTAGGTTAAGGTGAATGGACATTTATGTTGCATCAAAGGAGGTCCCAATTGGTGTTTTGATGATAACAAAACATAATAATTATTAACGAGTTTGTTATTTTGATGAAGAGTAATATAAGAACAAATGAATTCATAAATTCAAAAAGATAGGCTATAAAATTGATAAAGAGAAGTTGAAGTTTGCAACTGTCAACATGAAGATCAAACCAAGAACAAAAGAAGATCAAGGCTTATCAAGGTCATTCTTTAGTTTATAATGTTAATTATAATCACAATTTGTTAATTTAATGCTCTAAAAGGCTCACCTATAAACATTCTATTTAACTTCATTACATGAATCTTTTCATTCATTAAAAGGCATTGAAGATCTTAGTTTTTATATAAAAACTTCTTGATCTATAAAATAAGTTTTGGGGAATAATTTGGGAAGTGTTTAATCATATTTGGATTAATCAAATTGAGTTTGATCATTTAAAGGTTTTTAAATCATGTTTTGGGATGACTGATTAACTTATATTAGTTAATGGCGACTAATATAGGTTAAGGTTATTAAATTTGATATAACGTGAGTTTTCTATAACATTAATTGATGTAGCAGTCAACTAATGTGCTTTATTGGTCGACCAATATGTACTAGTAAACTAGTGTTCCATCGACTAATGAATCTAGTGTTGTAAATGCATACTAGTCAACTAGTGTCCTAAACTGGTCGACCGGTGCATTGTATATAGTCATTTTAATAGCTAGTTATTAGATTTAATGACTATTTAGGGTTCCAAAATACCATAAATAGGTGTTTTCTTATTAGCTTAGCATCAAGAATGTTGGATGTTCTATACACACATTTGAAAGAGTTTTTCAATTATTTGAGCATCATTATGTCATGTTTATATGAGTGAGACATATTTAAGTTATCAAGTGATAAATTCAGGTATTTTAACTTAATATTTGGTTTAAGAATATATTATTATACTTGGGAGTGCTTTACATGAGATGGAGGTTTCTCTTTACCTTGGAAGAAGATTGTAAAAGGGGTTCCGCTTTATTGAGAAACATATTGTAAAGGTTATTCTTTGCCTTGAAAGAAGAATTATAGTAAAATTTCAAGAAGATTCTTGGGAATGAATGTAGACAAGGATTGTTTACTGAACTATTCTAAATTAGTTTGTTTCTCTCTTCCCCCTACTCTTTAAAGTATGGCTCAATTACTTGATTAGTTTATATTAAATAATTTCCTTATCCTTATTTATAATGATTGTTGTTAATTTTGGTTATAAAAGGTTATTGAATTTTATAAACACCCAATTCAGCCCCTTTAAGTGCTATTAGAGAATAACAAGTGGTATCAGAGTAGGTCTATTAAGCTAACAATTCTAACAAAATTCTATAGTAAAAATTATAATGGCATATTTAGGAGTATTGTCATTATCATTCAACCAAGAGGGACAAAGCATTAATAAGCTACCTTTCTTTGATGAGAATGATTATATTTATTGAAAAATTAGGATGAGATTCTTCTTAGTGGTCAAAAGTGTGGACCTTTGGAAAATAGTATTAAATGGTCTCTTTATTCATACTAAAATTGTAGATGACGAAAAGCATCCAAATTAAAGGAAAAATGAGAACTGCAAGGTAAGAGATTAGTTTCGTTGAATAATTGGGTCATCCTATTTAATGCATTAGGAAGAAAAGAATTCAATTAGGCCTCTATGTATAAAGTAATCATACTAACACATTAAACGAATTATTTTAAATTGAAGCATTATGAAAACATATCTAGCATGTATACTAGATATATTGATATTATTAATGATCTCAAAAGTCTTAGAAAGACCTATACTAATACAGAAATGGTATGAAAGTTACTTAGGTCACTTCCAAACTTATGGGAAGCTATAATGATAGATATATAAGAAGCCAATGGTCTAACAACACTACCATTAAAGGAACTTATTGATTCTCTCCTTATATACAAAATAAGGCTGTAAGAGACACAAGACGCTCTAAAAGAAAAAAAAGTGTCTAAAGCTCAAAAGGAAGAATCAAGCTAAAAGGAAGAGACATCAACTAGCGAAAGTAATGAACAAGACATTGATTTAACCACTAGAAAATTTTAGAAGATTCTCCAAAAGAAAGAACTTTAAAGAAGGCAAATATGATTTAAAACATAAATCTTCTAATACAATATAAAGTCATAATGTCCTTAACTCAAAGATATTGAGAATTATAAGAGAAATCATAAGAAGGAAAAGAAAGACAAGAAGAAAGCACCTAAAGCATCAACTTAAGATGATACAAGCAAATATGAAAGTGAGCTTTTGAAAAAAGAAGTAGCTCATATTTTATTTACCACTATGGAAGATGATGAGGTAACATACCCTAACTTATGTGATAGTGATATTGATTTAACTTATTATGAATTAGTTGAAAGTTTAAAAATTATGAGTAAAAAAAGGAAGAAATTATCTTCCAAGCTCAATGAGTTTAAAAAGAGTTGGATGCATGTATAAATGAGAATGAACAGATAAAAAGTGAATTGCATAGCATTAAAGCATCTAAAAAGTGACTATCAATGACAATCATGAATTTAATGAATTAAGGCATGAGAATGAAATATTGAAAAAGGAGGTAGATTCCCTTAATGACTCTTTGTCTAAGTTTACTAAAGGGCGTGAAAAATTAGAAACCATGCTAAGAGCTCAAAATAATTCCAATGATATACACGAAATCGGATATAACTATGGAAGTCAAGGTAATTCTAAAACCACATTTGTCAAGGAAAAACATTTGCATAGAGAACCATTGCCTAAAATTTCAAATGATTATGGAGCATCCACTTTCAATCATATACATGCACATTCCACATCCACTATGACTAATCTTAAATGCAAGCTTCATGCTTTTATATATGGCTTGTAACTTAGGCATAAAGTTCAATACTATCAAAGGAAGAATGTGCATAATTCTAAGGGAATAGTTGTTGATTGATCATGAGTAAAAATATTGAATGTTTAATTCTTGCAATGGTTTTGAAAGTTATTCCTCTTTTCTTATAATTGTCTATTCTTAGGAAATATGGTTAAAAGGGAAATGTTTTGATTTTTATTTTTAGTTTTACCTAAGGACGGTCAAAGGCTAAGTGTGGGGACAATTGATAATTGCTTGATTGATTATATATTTATTCCCTTATGCTTATTGATTAATGTTATATTGTGCTTAAAATACTTACTTTGATTCATATTTTTCTTTAGGTACACATTGGAATAATAAGAACCAAAATAAGCTAAATTCACATTTTTAGTGTCATTTTATCAATGTTCGATCTTATTTACCATTTTAGAGTAGGAAGGAGATGACTTATGGTGAAGACAGGACAAAGAATGGGGGAATTGGAGTCATTCTAACTTACACAGTCGTGTATGAGATTGTGTAACTCACTATGTACAAACTTGAAGAAACTATTTCAACCACTCGTGTGACCTATATGGTCATGTAGGTGACTTACACAATTGTGTATCTTAGTTATGTAGTTCATTATGATAATGTAACTATACGATTTCTATTAAATTAACATATAAGATCACTTATATGCCCGTTTATAACTATGCGACCCTAATTTTGGATTATAAAATGGTAATTAAGAGGCCAAAGGGTAGGTACATTCTAAATATCCAAAAGTAAGTAGATTATCTTCCCTTTTGAGAGTTATAAATAGCTAAACTTTTTCTTTCTAATTCGAAGGGGATATCGAGGCTGGTGAACATATTTGGGCATTGACCAATCTTAGTGGTGTTTTTAACTCTCTTTTAGAATTGAATATTTTATTGTGTGTTCAAAGTTTTAAGCTTACATATGAACAATTTAGATAGGCCTATTAGATTATTCATGTACGGAATCTTTGCTAGAATCTAAATTGCAAACTATAGTTGTTGTAAATCTGAATCATATGTGGTAAATTAATGGCCATGCATCATTAGGGATAACATAGTATAGGTTAAATTACTTGATGAGGTTATATAGTTTTTGCTTAAATTAACCTATTTTCCTAGTCCATAATGAGACTATCACATTAAATTTGGATAACTTATTCTAAGTTATTTGATAGCTAGACCTAATTAAAGAGCTTGTTTTAAGTATGTACAACATAA
Organism: Erythroxylum williamsii; assembly: GCA_027564335.1. NCBI lineage: Eukaryota > Viridiplantae > Streptophyta > Magnoliopsida > Malpighiales > Erythroxylaceae > Erythroxylum > Erythroxylum williamsii. The sequence goes on from JANITW010000006.1 coordinate 51,657,776, forward strand.
GCTTGTTGTTAGTCTATGGTTAATAGTTTCAAAGATAGGTACAAAAACAACATGACAATTGATTATACACATTCGTGTGAAGGATGAGATTGAACCACAAACTCGATTCAAAACCTATTGATTAACCTTTGCAATTTTGTATTGTTTGATTTAATTTGCCTTCCATAGTTTAGTTTTAATTTTTTGTTTCAATTAAATTCAACCCCTCTAATCATATACATTGTTTCATTCATTAGAAAAAGCTAATCATACACTCTTTAGATACGATCCTTTTTCACCACTATGACAATTTAGTTATTCAGAGTTAGGTATTATTTGTTGTTGCATCAGCCAATAGACATGTAAGGAAGAGAATGATAGTAAGCAACAACTAAAAGTTGCACAAAGAAGAGTACACACAAAAAACCTTCATAAGAGAGAATCATATGGATAACTTCCTTCGAGAGAAGGTCAATGGAGAAAAATATAGATTATCTAGACAGAACATTATCATTTGTAACTATAATTTATATAATCTTAAGTTTGTGATATTGAAAATAAAAACTTAACCTATTAAAAATTCATAGATATTTTGATCTATAAAGACTTTAATATAATAATTTTAAAACATTGCAAATTTGATGAACAATTGAAAACAATGCTAATATTATTCCAATTAAATATGAATTATTCTTTGAAGAAAGATTGACGAAAGAATAGTAAAAAAAGTGAAAAGATAAATATAAGCAGCCAATAATAATGTAATCAATGTCTCTAGAAGTTATAATATAAAAAGTTAATATATTTACTTTTCAATGGAAAAAAGTGGTATAATTATAATATAATACATAAGCTAGAGAAGTAGTGAGAGCCAATAATTTGTAACATACTATAATAGACAACCTATCTATTATCTAGCGAATGTCAACACATTTTGTTTTAAAAAATAAATTCAATATAATCCTTTAACTTTTAGTAAAGATTTACTTAATTTCATAAAGTAATACTAAATTTAAAAAGTATAATTAGACTTATCCCTTAATTCCTGATATACAAATACAACTCGATTTAATTTTACTTATTAGATATGAAAAATTGAAATACTAAATTTGATGAACATATAAATGAAAAAATGTTTTTATGAATTTTCTAATTTAGTTCTAAGGCATAAGAGGTATATCTTATAATAATTAACAAATTAATGGTTTATTTAACATTTTATTACATTTCTTAAGTACACTTTTATCAAATTCATAGACTTTATTAGGCTTTATTTCTTTAATTTAACAATATTGTAGGGTTATAAAGAGGCAGAAGTTTGCTGGCAAGAGTGAGGTATAATTATTATGCATACTAACTTCTACTAGTTTAATTAGTTACTAGCCATAATATGATGAAGCGGTCCAGTTTTTGTATAGTATCTTCTCTTTTATGTAAGTTAAATGTAGCATAATCTAGAGTTAGGATGACGTGTTTGGTTTGGGCCTTGACACTCTATATAATGCAGCTATATTTTGCATTTCCTTTTCTGACCTAAACTGCGCACATTTGGTATGTAAATACCCTTAACTAAACCATCTTTAGACCCTATTGAAATTATTTTCTCCAGATTTCTTCATGTAGGAGCTATATACCTTGTTCTTACATTTCATGGAAGAAAGGGAATACCTACTATAGCTAGGAGATCTCTTCTAAACACTGCCTATACAACGTATCAAAATGCTCTTATTTGTACCTTACTAACAACACTTAACAACGGAAATGTCATCTTGACCATAGCACCTGATTTCAACATCAAGTTGGATGATCCTACCTTATCTGAATGTCAGCGAATGTCTACGAGTTTGGATCCAAATCACTGGAGCAGATCAAGATCCTACAACTATCATGGTTACTTTACATCACCAGATGATCTATCATCTATAGAATCATGATTTGGACTTTAACTTCCCAAAATTCATTTCGAATGCTCTTTATATGGTTGTTGATCATTCTAACGATCAGACTACTATCATTCAGATCTTGAAGCAACTACCCATACAGGAGCTTGAAAAGTTGATGCCTACTGAATGGATCACCAACAACCAAAAGGTGTTCCACGCACCTCATTGACATTCTTTCATACTACCACTCCTCTGATTTTGAAGACTTTGAGAGATGGAGTTGTTAAGTCCATCTATGGATGGCCCAATGAAGATCCATCTAGACCTTCTACATCCGGGGTAATCCTTATGATCTAGCTAGTATTTTCTCATATGAAAGGTAAATTTGGTCCTCCTATTCATTATTTCAAATCTAACGGAGATCCAGTCTATATCAATCATCATGTGGACATTTTATATGGGAGGTTGACCTATCTATGTGTGAACCCGACTGTGAAGTCTATCTCAATCGTAAGTTAGATAGTGATGATGATAATGCACGATATGCAAGAAGGAGAAGGAAGAAGAAAAAGCCAAAACCTCGCTATATGCCTTCTCAAAAGTATCATCCATATAGAGATGATCTAGATCCAGATGATTCCAACACTTTTAGATCTCTACAAATCAAAAGATCTAGACCTAGATCTCCTAGAGAGATGTTGATATCATCTAATTGTCAAACAAAGCCAGCAGTTCTTGTTTGACTCCTACTTATACACCCCATATGATGGTAAAGCCATATGAGGAAGATTTTCCTTCATTAACTAGGAGTACTAATGAATCAACGTGGGTTGTTTATAACCCTTACATCTGAGCCACATGAATCACTTCAAAAGAAACACTTGTATCCAATCCTTCTAACGAAGTTCTTAACTGGAAAACATCAAACGCAGAAGCATAGAACAAAGTTTTGAGAAGAATTGATTTTAAGCTGGATGGAATCAGTTAACAAAATATTGCTACTTATGAAACATCTTGTTCCCATACTAAGGTTTAGGACCCAAAATTTCAGTACATGTAAGCTCAAAGAGAGATTAAGGAAATGCATTTTCTAGCTCATGCATAAAGTTAGCATATATGCACATAAATATTGAATCTTTGCACATAAAAAAAGGTACATGAATTCATTGACAACTTCTAGGTATAATTGATGTTAAATGTGATTTTATTAAAAATGAGAAGTAGAGGGAGTAAAAAGAGTGATATAGGTATGAGTTGTGATAAGGAAAGAGTTGGAAACAAAATTGATAGTGATCTAGAAAGTGTTCACTGAGTGTGATTCGGCCTATTAGCCATAACTTGTTCACTAGTTATCCAAATGAGACGATTATTTGTTTGGATTAAACTAGAAACATAAGCCTACATTTCCTATGAAGACATCGAATTGCAATTCTGTCTATAAAAGTCTCAAAAAATTTCATTAAGGTAAGAACTTGGTGCAGTACATTGGTGGATGAATGTAAAATTTGTCTTCGGACTTCAGGGGAAATTTAGGATTGATCTAGATAGATTTTTGCAAAGTTGCCTTCATAAAGTTTATATATCTTTCTTTCATCTTTCCAACGGTATATAGTATGTGAATTTTTTACATTGGAAGAAAGTTATAGTCCTTATAAGGGAAGATGCTCAAGAGTAATGATGTATCTTCTGCCTTTTTGCTTCTTCTGTGATGACGTCATCTTCTTCTGTGTTTCTTCTGTGATGATGTCATTTTATTTTGTGTTGTACTTATTCTGTGTTTTTTTTCTTCTGTGTTTTGCTTCTTCTATGATGACGTCATCTTCTTCTGTGTTTTGCTCCTTCTACCTTTTTGTTTCTTCTGCGATGACATTATCTTCTTCTATGTTTTGCCTCTTTTGTGTTTTCGCCTAGCCTATATTTTATTCCATTTTCAACCGTTCAGATAATAAAATTTATCTTTGTGGTCTTCATGAGAGTTGTAGATCTTGATGTCCTATTTCAAACCATCCAAAGAACACCTAAATTTGACATCTGTAAAGAAAGTTATGATGATTGTAAAACATCTTCTGTGTTACTGTTCATAAACTTCTTCTGGGTTACTGTTCATCTTATATTTTCTTTTCCATTTTTGATCTTTCAAAAGATGGAATTTGTCTTTAAGGTCTTCATGAAAGTTGTATCTCTTGAAATCTTATTTCAAACCATCCAAAGAACACTTAAATATAGCATTTGTAGAGAAAGTTATGATAATTGTAAAACATCTTCTGTGTCACTGTTCATAAACTTCTTTTAGTTTACTGTTCCTCTTATATCTTCTATTCCATTTTCGATCTTTTATAAGATATAATTTGTCTTCTAGGTCTTCATTAAAGTTGTATCTCTTGAAGTCCTCTTTTGAACCATTTAGATAACACATAAATTTGATATCTCTATAGAAAGTTATTTCAATTGTCCCACAATAGGTTCAATATGATTGGGGATAAAACTAGATTGAATTCTTTTGGCCATAACTTCTTCTCTAGACACTCAAATGACTTGATTCTTAAACCATTGGACTCATAAGACATTTTCTTACATTGCCACCAAAAATTGTATCCATCTAAAATTAAGTGAGAGAGATTGAGTGAAAAAGTGGGACAGGTATAGTGTATGTGTTTTTAAATAATATGAACTGGTATTATTTCACTGAACATACTTCAATATTTTGATGACTTCTGGATCAGTAGAGCTCCAAATGAGATGATTCTTGATTTGTAGAAACAGGGAGCTACAAATGGTATGAAGAAATTGGAATCTAATTCAGTTTCTAAGATGTCTAAATTTTGGATAAAAGTTGTGCATAGTATACTGATTTGGACAAGAGCGGTCCAAAAATGTTTGAAGTATATCTTTCGAATCACTGAACCGAATTAAATGATTTTGATGTTATTAGAAACTTAAGACAAAGGGGGGGACATCTTCTGGAAGAAAGTGTTATGTTAGAATGTTCAAGGGTGTTGTTGGCAAGACACTTAAGTGTAAAAGACATAAGGCATAATTAGAAGGGCAATCAAAATTCTTATACATACAATCCAATTCCAAAATCCATCTTTTAAGCATCTAAATCTTATTTTTCTTCATTTTTACTTTATTTTCTAACGAAATTTCGGCAGCATAACGGCTGCATTTATCTTAACTCAAAATCTGCAAAGGTAAATAAACACTTCTAAAATACTCAAACAATCATCAAAATCATCAGACAATCCCGTCCGGAATCCAAACACCAGCAAAACACAAATCTATACCTAACACTTCCACAATTCTCAATTCAGATCAAAAA
>JANITW010000006.1:51715345-51725876 GCA_027564335.1 Erythroxylum williamsii
CAAGCTCTCTTCTTCTTCAAGTTTCATCTTCCTCCATCGTTATTTTCAAGCTCTCCAAGAACAAAGGTAAGATCTAGCAGTCTTTACTTTGTTCTAGCTATTCCTGGGTCAAAGGGTTTGCCCCGGTTAGGTTCTCTGATCTCTGCGTGGATACCGTTAGAGACGGTCTCTTTTGATCGTTATGGTTTAACTTTGATATATAGACACATGGATCTTAGCTTTCGGGAAGGTCCCGGAATAAAAAATTTTGTTTTCCGCACCGTGTGCATGTGATGCACACACCGGATTTTCCTACAATTAATTTTATATTGTGCTCAAAATACTTACTTTGATTCATATTTCACTTTAGGAACACATTGGAAGAATAAGAACCAAAATGAGCTAAATTCTCATCCTTAGTGACATTTTATCGATGTTCGATCTTATTTACCTTTTTAGAGTAAGAAGGAGATGACTTATGGTGAAGACAGGATAGAGAATGGAAGAATTGAAGTCATTCTAACTTACACAGTCATGTATCAGAATGTTTAACTCACTGAAAGCATGTATGAACTTGAAGACACTATTTCAACCACCCTTGTGACATATATGGTCGTGTAGGTGACTTACACAATTATGCATCTTAGTCATGTAGTTCACTATGACAGTGTAACTATACGATTTCTATTAAATTATCATACACAATCACTTATATGCCCATGTATAACTATGCAACCCTAACTTTAGATTATAAAAAGGTAATTAAGAGGCGAAAAAGGGTATGTACATACTAGATATCCAAAAGTAAGTAGATTATCTTCCCTTTTGAGAGTTATGAGTAGCTATACTTTTTCTTTCCAATTCGAAGGTGATATCGAGGCCGATAAACATATTTGGGCATTGAATAATCTTAGTGATGTTGTTTTTAACTCTCTGTTAGAATTGAATATTTTTATTGTGTGTTCAAAGTTTTGAGCTTATGTATGAACAATTTAGATAAGCATATTAGATTATTCATGTTTGGAATCTTTGCCAATATCTAAATTGCAAACCATAATTGTTGTAAATCTGAATCATATGTGGTAAATTAATGGTCATGCATCATTAAGGATAACATAGTATAGGTTAAATGACTTGATGAGTTTATATAGTTTTTGCTTAAATTAACCTATTTTCCTATTCTATAATGAGACTATCATATTAAATTTGGACAACTTATTCTAAGTTATCTAATAGTTGGACCTAATTAAAGTGTTTGTTTTAAGTAGGTACAACATATAGACATTCATGTGAAGGATGAGATTAAACTACTAACTCAATTTAAAACCTATTGATTAACCTTTGCAATTTTGTATTGTTTGATTTAATTTGACTTCCATAGTTTAGTTTTACTTTTTTATGTCAATTAAATTCAACCAACACCACCCCCCATTCAATAGAAAAGCTAATCAAATACTTTGTGGATACGATCCTTTCTCACCACTATGTAGAGTTAGATATTATTTATTGTTATGTCAGCCAGTAGAAATGTAAGGAGGAGAGTGATAGCAAGCAACAACTGAAAGTAGCATAAAGAAGAGTACACACTAAAAACCTTCATAAGAGAGAATCATATGGATAACTTCCTTCAAGAGAAGATCAATGGAGGAAAACATAGATTATCTAGACAGAACATTATCATTTGTAACTATAATTTATATAATCTTAAGTTCCTGATATTAAAAATAAAAAAACTTATCCTATTAAAATTTTATAAATATTTTGATCTATAAAGACTTTAATATAATAATTTTAAAACATTGCAAATTTGATGAATAATTGGGAACAATGCTAATATTATTCCAATTAAATATGAAATTATTCTTCCAAGAAAGACTGAGGAAGCATAGTAAAAAAGTGAAAAGATAAATATAAGCAATAAGTAAAAATGTAATCAATGTCTCTAGGAGTTATAATATAAAAAGTTAATATATTTACTTTTCAATGGAAAACAGTGGTATAATTATAATATAATACTTAAACTAGAGAAAAAGTGAGAGTCAGTACTTTGTAACATACTATAATATGACAACTTATCTATTATCTAGCGAATATCAACACATTTTGTTTAAAAAAATAAATTCAATATAATTCCTTAATTTTTACTAAAAATTTAATTAATTTCATAAAGTAATACTAAATCTAAAAAGTATAATTAGACTTATCCCTTAATTCTTGATTTACAAATACAACTCGATTTAATTTTATTTATTATATATGCGTCCTGAAAATTGAAAAAATAAATTTGATGAACATATAAATTAAAATTTGTTTTAATGAATTTTCTAATATAGTTCTAAGGCATAAGAGGTATATCTAATAATAATTAACAAATTAATGATTTATTTAACATCTAATTAAATGTATTAAGTACACTTTGATCAAATTCATGGACCTTCTTAGGCTTTATTTATTTAATTTAACAATATTGTAGGGTTATAAAGAGGCATAAGTTTGTGGCCAAAAGCAAAGGACAATTATTATGCACACTAACTTCTACCAGTTTAATTAGCTACTAGCAATAATATGAGCGGTCTAGTTTTTGTTATCTTCTCTTTTATGTAGGTCAAATGTAGCATAATCCAAAGTTAGGATGACGTGTCTGGCTTGGGCCTTGACACTCTATATAATGCAGATGTATTTTGGATTTCCCTTTCCGCCCAAATTGGGCACATTTGAAAATGCAATTTCTTATTATCTTATCCCTGAATGAAATTTTTTACGATTTTACCACCGATCAATCACCTATAGTTTCGGTTTCATCTTTTTTCTAATTATTTCTTGTTCTTTTATATTAATGTAGTAGGATTAGGAGCTTTTTATAATCCTTCATCTTGATAGCATTGCCAAGACTCTTAACCTCATATCAAACTTTGTTAACAATCTCATTTTCCAGCCACTACATTTGGCACTTGTATTTTTTTAGGCTTGAAAAATAGTTATTTCAAACATAAAAATAGCTATAACTCTTCGATTCATTTAAACTTGGACAGGAACGTTACTATTATCTGGTTTATTTACCAGAGTTAAAAATGAACAGCATGTATATTTCTATGAAATATTCTAAAAATATTCAAAGGTGTATTTAATGAATATCTACCACATTTTTCATTTTTCATTTGCAATAGAATCTTAAACCTGATCATATACTTCATGATTAAGTCTTAAATTATTTTAAATCAAATCCCGAACATTATTTCAATAATCCCATAAGTCAAGTAATGAATTGCAATGTTATAAAATAGTTAAGACTTAAATGTGAAAAGTGCAAAAAAAGAAGAAGAAGAGAGTTTCAAGTACAAAGATTCGAAAAAGATTATGCTTGTCTAGAATTTCTTGGTAACAGTATCTTCTCAAATATAAACTCCAGACGAAAAGGTTGTGATCAGGGTGCTCTCCCACGTAACAAAAGAGAAAAGAAGGTGGGGAGCCAAGCTCTATCTCTTTTTGAAAATCGGACCGAATCAGTCGATCTGATTAGTTAGATTAGTGACCGGTTGATTATTCGGTCCGATTCATTCTTTAAAATCAGTTCTTTATTGAACCAGTGAGAACCGATCGGATCGATCCGACCACTAGTTCAATAAAATTTTTAATTTTTTTATATTTTTTGTATTTTTTAAATACTATTAATATTATATATAATTAAATATAATTATTGTATAATTATGACGTCACACTGATTTGACCGGTAATTGAATTTTGTATTTTTTTAAAGATTATTAATATTATATATAATTAAATATAATTATTGTATAATTATAACGTCACACCGATTTGACCGGTTCAGTAAAACCTCCGATTTGATGACCGGTCCGAGTTTTAAAACATTGCTCTTTAATATACAAACAGCTTTTTTAAATCATGTTTGATAGTTGGCTTATTATGAAAATCTATATGGCTATTCCAAAACCCGGATTATGCCTTCCTGTAGCTTTGACCCATACTTGGACTTAATAAGACTTGATTGAAACTAGTAAAAAAAATTTTGATTGAAGCCAAACCGATATTGGTGAATTTAAGAGAATTGTATCTTTACTTGATCCGAGGTATACGCCTTATATTAATTAAATGAAGGTGGTCCATGAGAAAACTGCAAAACAACGGAATAGATTAATTTAAAGTCAAAAACTGGCATGGTGAACTGATAGATGGCAATGTGCTTGTTGAACAAATGCAATTCAGGGAAATGTCTTTGTCTACTGTGTCAGCTGTATCTACATGACCCTGAAAGCTCCGTCACAACCAGTTAAGTGAATCACGATCACCGCTTTCTCTCATATGACTCGAACTACGAGGTGCAACTTGGAAGATATATGTCATTTAACAGTCAACACCCCAACCGAAACCTCTCAATTATTTCACCACATAAACCTACTGTAATGCCTTCTTCTTCAATCATTATCTACTCGAGTGCTTTATCATTTGAAATTACTCTAATTCTTTTCTTGGAATTTTTATTCCATATGCAAGACAAAAGGTTTGTTATTTTGAGAGCCTTTGTTCTCGATCCATTCAGATTTACAACTTTATGTTGCCTACTACTTTTACATATTCCTCACAACTTTAATAGAAACTAATTAACCTGTACCGTAATATGACTCCCAATGATTACTTCTAATTTTGTAATGATAATTATATTAAATAATAAGGACCTCTAAAATTCAAAATACTTATGGACACCCAGAAAATAATAAAATTTTAAGAGTTTTAGAATTACCAAAACATATTGTTGCATGCATTTTTATTAACTTTCTCATTTGTAAAAGTCATCTTATTCACATCAGAATGTAAATATATCTTCTTAATTTTTGAAGAAAGGGTCCACTGTCCACTCCTCCGTCGTGTATCGTTGCTATTTTGTAAACAAAAGGGCTTCAGATGAACCCTTTAGTTCAAAAACATTTTCTAGCTCACAATTTCCTATTTTAGTTCTTATATCCTCAATTTTATATATAAAAGAATAAAAAATAAAATTATAATTATTACTTTTTGGCGATTATTTTTAATTTTCACTCTAATCTGTTTAAGGCGTTAAAATCAAAGATGAAACGTATTAACAATATAATAGATTTTTTAAATTTTAGCATTAGAAATTAAGGAGTGGTTGTGGTTTGATTTTGTAAAGGTGTCCTTAAGAGTAACGGAGATTGGACTAGCAATAGCGACAATGGAATGAGGAATGAAAATGTGAAGAAATCAATTTAAAAATCTGTTCGATATTAGGCCTCGTCCAAACTACTATATTGTCATCAGATCCTGCCCAAGGTATCGCTGAGGGCATACATATTCGCATGCTATTCTTTTATTGTATTATTTCTTTTGAAAATTAAAAAATTTGTTACATCAGATAAATTTATTTTAAGATAGTTATATCTTTTTTGAAGTTCAAATATTTTTTTAATTGATTATTATTGCATTGAGTCTAATTTAGTTTTAATATGTTGTTCAATTAATAATTATAGATTGTTTTTGGTAAAAAAAATTAATTATTCCTAATTGGTAATTAGTTATTTAGGAGAAATTGGAGATTAACTCTCAAAGGAAAGTAAATGCGGGAAAACTAATACCCATTTCCTAGGCTAACTTAATATATAGTTTGAAAAATAGATAAAGATATGCAACTTCCTTAATGTTTAAGATATCCCTGGCATAAGACATTTTTTATATACACTAAGCATCCTTTGTTAGAAGTGTCTAACTCATCCCCAAAAGTTAGCTCAAGAGGAGGAAGTTTGCACATTATTATAAATTCTTGAATGCTCTCATAGTTGTCCGATGTGGGATTTCTGACACACCCCCCTCAGTCCAGAGCAGGACTGGACATCTGATGGACATATTGGACAAAGGAACATAACCTGACACTGCCTCAAATTATCGAGACAAACTGACTTGACTCTGATACTATGTTAGAAGTGTCTAACTCATCTCCAAAAACTATCTCAAGAAGAGAAGGTCCACACATTATTATAAGTTTTTTAATACTTTCATAGTTGTCCGATGTGGGATTCTTGACATCCTCTCTTTCCTCTTATCAAGTGACATAATAATAACCCTTCCAAATGAATTCTTAACACGTTGGCTTTAGTTGGAAAATTTTAGAATCATCTCATCATCGGTGATATTCGCACATCGTACGTATTGTGTTGCCAACTCCAATTTTTTTTCAATATATATATATATATATATATATGAGCATTTATATATGACTCAGAGAATTTTAACAATTAATGTCAAACGTATAATTCTTAATTATATTTTGCTTTTCCAGCTGAAATGAACCAACAGTACACGAACGGATGATTATATAATGATATCTAAAATGGCTTATGGTTGTATATATTATGAGCATATAATCTACGTGACAAATTGTCTAATCATTGAGAATTTTCGTTTGCATAGAAAGTCAATCAGTGTCATGTGGGAATCAGATGATGATGGACAAAGTTGTTGAAGGATTAGAAGGGAATATTTCAGAAAAGGGACATGAAGCTTACAAAAGGCATTTGTGCAACTAGGGTCACAAATGAGACCAAACAAACAACCCTTTAAGGGTCTCAACATCAACGATTCATTCAGGTCAATGGGTCCATTTGCCTCGTTAATATGCCCTTGACAATTATGTCCACCCACTTCTTTTTTCGTCCAAGAGAAGAGCTGTTTTCCCATACAGACAGATCCATCGTCGTCGGTTGATTGCGAGGCTTTCTAGCTACATGAACGTGTCAAAATGTTAGCCTAAGGATTCAGATCCATTTTCTGCCAGAAGTACTGTTACTATTTATTTTTACCCTCCGCTCATGTTCCAAAGACAAGGACAGACCACGACTGATTAGCTCTTTTTCCATGCTTATGGGGTTAACCAAAGTGATTAGAAGTTTATGAAATATGGCTATTGTGTAAGCTGCACTCAAGAAAAGAAAGGAGAACTAACAAATAGATGCTGTGTGAATGCAATCTAAATATTCCAGATTCTATTGTTTTAGAATAATCTGCAAAGTTGATTGATTGCCTTTGGAATAAAGAGAACATCTCATCTAGACCTCCTCCTTTGTAAAAGGGGTGTAATGGAGAACAGCCATGTATTTAGTTATCCCTGTCTTTCAATCATTCTTCTGAATGATGGGAAATCAACAATTAGTTTAGTTTGATTATTTACGCAAAGAAAAAGAATAATTAATGTCCAAGCCAACAATTAAGCCCTTATTAGGTGCCATATCTCTCCTTCCCATCATCTCCGACCAAAAATAAACATTCAATTTAAAGATAAGATCATAAGTTGGGTCGTACTATTGTTTTGCAAAAACTATAATTATTTTTAAAGAGTTGTGTACGTTTTAGAAAGAGATATTTCACAAGTCATTGTACGAGACCAATAAAAATTGGTAAGTGAAATGGAGCTTTCTTTTGTTATGGTTTAATTGATGGTTTTCATATCAAAGCTAAAAACAATAGTTCCTGTTTATGTATATTATATCTCATATGCAATAATAACATAAACACGGTAATTGAATACAAATATATCTTCTACTTATTATTGATTATATGTTTTAAATAAACCATGTAATTAATATGATTTTTCTATTGAGTTTTATTATTGGTAAATTTCTTAATAGAAATTACCATTAGATCAAGAATTATATTTTAAAAAAAGACTGCTAAGTTGATTTGACAATTTATTTTTATTAATATTGTTCATCTCTCAGTTATATCATCACATATTCTTATTTTTATAAAATATTTGCTCCTGTCAATGTAGAATCTTCAATCTTCCACTATTTGAAACAAGTCATATGCATAAAAAGATTATATTTAAATAAAAATATGTTATAGTAATTTAACTTCAAATTAAATGCATAATTATCATGTTTTCAAACCAAGTCATATGAATATTTAGATAGCCAAAATTTGAACTAAAATTTTCATATATATACATTTAAAAATTTATTAGTGAAATCATTTTATATTAAAAAGAATATAAGAAAGAATTGAGTTATAATTAAAGTTAGGATTTGTAATTCATTATCTAAATTTTTAAGTTAAGGTTTTTTCAATTATAAATTACTTCAATTAAACTTAGACCCAATAAAAAGAATTATTTATCCACCAGATGGAAAGAAAAAAAGAGAATATAAGATTTATTGCACTTTTACAAATAGAAAATTAAAATATATCTTATCCAATTGCTAAGACAGGATTAAGTACTATTTTTAATAATGCAACATTATAATCACTTTTTTCTTATCATATAAAATTTTAAAGTAAACGTAATCATTTGTTAGCCCTATAATTCAAATAAATTACTTAATAAAAGAGATCAGTTATTTGAAATGTAACAAATTTATTATATGATGCATAAAATTCCGCATCCCCTTAGCAAGTTGTATCATTTGGAACATTTTCTTGAATGCTAAAATAATACTATATTATTTAGAAATTTGTGGTAGGTCAGTAAATTTTTAGTAATACAAATTAAAGTTTGAATTAGGGTAAATTGCGTTTAAAAGTTTGAATATGTGAAAGTCCGTAACCTTACTTTTAAATATCTTAAGCTAAATAATTATTATTTTGGTAATCCTTATGATGATTATGATTAGTATTATATATTAATAATTATTTATAATAAAATAAAATAATTTATAGATAAGATTATTATAAATACTCTCTACCCTTTTTTATTTATTTTTATATCAATATTAACCTTCAATTTGATGTGACTGCTAAAAAACTAACCTTGATTTATTCATAAGTCAAAGTCTAACGTATTCAATGTATAAGGTTTCTCACTTTGCAAGGATCTGGGAAGGGTCATTGATGACTGTAGCTTTCTTCTTGTAAATATTTTTTATAAATAGGTTATTTTCATGATTTGAACATGTGACCTTCTGTTCATAAAGGAGTAACTTTTATCAATTACTCCAAGGATCTTCTTTTGTGATCGATTCACAAGTATAATGGGTAAATAATTTTTTATAAATTTCTTTTCGAATCTATTTAATTGAATAACTTAAAAAATACAAATCATAAATACAAAAGGATTAAAATGTACTTGATTCAAATTATGACATAAAATTTTCTTCTCGAATTGTCAACTAAAAACTTTCCATATGTCCAACATTTGATAGTATTCACACAATCAAAAAATGGCTCAATATTTGAGAGGAAAAGGCAAAGTGATAGGTCTCTTATATCTTCATCTTATTTATGGAGAATGATAGAAGAGTTTCTTTCTTATTAAAATTAAAGTCGTTAATTGTAATTAAAATCTAATTTTAATTATAATAAAATTTTAATTATAATAAAATTAAATATCACATATTTAATTCCTAAAGTTTCTTAAATTTTACAATTATATCCAACGTGATTTTTTATTTTTAACTACTCTTTTTATGTATGATCTATTAGGTTTTAAATATTTTAACAGCGATTATAAATTTTAATTGTAATTCATAATTAAAATTTGTTAAATTAAACCTCATTTTAATTTATTTTTAATTCTTTGATTAAATAATTTATAATCGTAGATCAAAATTAATGTCTAAAAATATATCATAACAATTCAAATATTAGGAATATCAAAATAGCGTGACTCAACCTAATCATGTATGGTTATGATGTATAATTTAATCATTTCGTTTTCTAATATTTCATTTAGACATAGACCGTATATTTAATGTCTAATATGTTAAATCCAATCATATTCATTCTTGCTAATTGATGATTGATATTCGAAAATACATTTTCAAATCTCAGTTTACTATGGCTAGAGTATTCCTTAAATAACTACAAATTAAAAATAATATAATATTCTTTCTAATTACTTTATAATAACAAATCTTTTATTAACTTATGCAATTATCGCCTTATGATTTATTTTATATCAGAGTACTATTGATTAAGCTACTCTAAATAAAATAGGGCATATATAGTTTCAAATCATATTAACTCCGACATGAGATACTTTGTTAATCTTAAGTCTAAAAATTAATTGTACAACTATCATAATAAGAAAATTAATAAATACATGAATCATTTTTCATTTGGAATCCTTATAATCATGTTAGCTTAGCGAAACTAGTCTCTAGTAAGCACTCATATATTTATTTAAATATCTCTATACTTTAATTTTATAAGATCAATTACCTTGTTATAAGAAAGTAACATAAGTGCTAGTTTTAATATTTCATTAATATCTCGTTTTGATGGAACTATAACTAGGAAAAATTTGAAAATAATACATAAATATAAATTGAATCTTATAATTATGATTTTATCCTCATTTCAATTACATGGTAATTTATTTTAGAGATTTTTACCAATGTTATGAATACCTTACCAGACTCAGTACTGGATTGAACATTGAAACGGAACTATTAGGGAAATTTTTTAAATTTATAAAATAGTCCCTAAAATTTTTAAAAATTACAAAATAGTCTATATTGGTATATTATACAGTTGTACTGTATAATATCAACCATGCTTTCAAAAATCTTAATAATAAATAATAATGACA
>JANITW010000006.1:51856720-51870922 GCA_027564335.1 Erythroxylum williamsii
ATGAATACTTATTATATTTGGCACTAGTACATATTTAATATAGGAGTTTTAACATTAATTATCTTCTAACATATATGATTACAAACATATATGTTCGATCTTAAATTTACAAATATTTTAGATCTTAACCCATAAACCTTAACTTATAACCAATGATGGAGCTCCTATGAGTCTTATCGGTCAAAAATACGAGGAGCCTATATTATTGTGATTTATCGATGCAATATACTAGACTCAGTTTTAAAGTTGATTTATTGTTGTATCTGTAAGAATTTGTCAAATAACCTCCCTACTAGTTAGAGGTCAACCTGCGTCCTATTGAATGTAGGCTGTTATTGTTCTTGTTCTACGACTTTAACAATTTTTAACCTTCATTTTTGTTGTTTTTACTTGAATATTATATTCAACAAATCACTTTATTTCCTTTTCCATATATTGTGTAAAATATTGAATTCAAATTCTTATATTTGTAGAAAATTCGATAAACAATGAATTTCAAGCAAAAATATGGGATTAAAGAGACAACATGAGGTAATGTCACCTAGGTTGAGAGGCATGTTTGGAAGTACTTACTATGAAGGTGGATCGTCACAGTCTGTAGCTCTCACTAACTCACCTCCTCCCCCTCTAGGGCCTACAATTGCAGATGAGGCATCACCTACTGCCTGTCATGCTACACCCTCATCCCTAACTCGTCTATCATCCAATACCACTTTATCGGATGAAGGAGACATCCGCCAGCCTAGACCTAATGAAAAAAAGTGCATAATAATTGTCAAAAATCTGTAAGTGAAATCACATCAATCACTATTTGTTTTTAATTAAGTTATAGGTTTATCAATTTTTTCATTATATAAAATTACTTCTTATATTAGGTTGGTTCCATTTAGACCGTGTTCCTAAAATATGACTTCTAAATTTAAGGAAAGGATTGATCCTGAGGATTATATGTGGACGAATATCTCTCAGGCAACAAAGGGATTTTGCTTTCAGGAGTTTGAGGTACTATAAAGATTTATTTTCTTTTTATATTGATCTATATACACTAATTAGATAAATATTATTATATTATAGCACTTTAAATTTTTTCTTCTTATTTCAGAAAGAATTTTTCTAGGATTCTAGTTTTGACACCATCATACATAAAGTATGGGAGAGGTGAGCTTGTACACGTTATTGCGACTTTATTGGTGTAATATACAAGGCTAGTGTACGACCACCTTATATTTCAGAGCAAATATAGAGTCGTTAGTAGGAGTATTGGACATCACTTGAGGCAATGTCTATGTTAGGGCATAACTCCACCAATAGATGTGGAGGCCCAAGGGGAGAGAGTCTCTCTATATATACGGGAGGATCAATAACCTACCACGAGCATGCACAGAGACTTATAAGTATCTAAACTTGACACTTATAATGTAAAAGTTTTACTTTGTTGTATTATAGATAATGATAATGGTATGAATGTCCGATGTCATATATGGCTATGTTGAGTGATTTTATTTGTTTAACAGGGAGAAATAGAGGAAACTCTGTCAAAATTTTTATAAAATGTAGTTCACATCTAACAATTTAGGTTAAATATGCAGGAAAAGTCTATGGGCATAAGGCCTACACCTACTCAGTTGTTTTTGCATACTCACACGAAGAAGCATGATGGTGTGACATTCGTCATTAGCCAATGTAGAGAACTTAATATGTGTGAAATTAATGCATTATTATTATTTCTTAATAATAATCCCTTACTAATGTAAACATTGCTTCCTAATAGGACCAAATACAACAAACCATTAAGCGAAAGTCTCAGGAGGAATAACCTATTGATGATACTCAGACGTATCTTGATGTTGTGGGTAGTAAAGACTGTTGTGGAAGGATATTCAGGCTAGGTTCATTTGTAAACACATGTTATTTGCAATCCTCCATGTCCAATACAACAGCATCTATTAGGCCAACGCAAACTAATGAAGTCACTGAGCTTCGGACCACAGTGCAGACATTGATGGAGCAGATGGCTCAGTTGAGATATGAGTCAAAGGAGCTGAAGAAGAGGGGTAGCACCTCAAAGCACCCTTGATCACCAGGACGTTAGGATTGTTGTAGTCATTTACTTCAATTACAAAGACTTATTATGTATACTGTAATGTTTTTATTATCAATTAAGATAATTTTAACTTTATATCATCAATCAATTTTCTATTTAAACAAATTAAATATATAAACAAATAAATTTATTATGCACAAATAATTCATAACTGTTGAAAGTATGCATTTATTATAAGATCATAAAATAAAATTTAATGTCAGGATTTTTTTTAAATTCTTACTTTTAATTACCGATGGAATATATAAGACCGTCACAAAAAGCACTATATTTATCGACATAATATCTTAAACCAGCGATAAATTGTTTGATATTTACCTACTATTCTTCTTTTTCCGTTAGTAATTATTATTACCGACAAAATTATGCTGTTTACCGTCAATTTTTTCCGTCGGTAAACTACAGATTTCTTGTAGTGTATAAATATTATAAAAATTAATGTTATAGGAAATGAAATGCATTTATAAACTGATTGTGAATAAAATAAAGCTAAATTGTATTAATAGTACTTTAAATCAACAAAATAATAAGAAAAGAATACAAATTTAAAGGTGTAGTGTGATCTTTATATTATGAAGTTTACATAATAAAAATAATCATACAAATGGGAGAAGTAGGGAAGTATACAAAATTGAATTATTGAAGTGTGAATTATTTGTTGGTAACATATGAACCGATCGGTATGTTGTCGTATCTAGCATAATACTAAGTTAAAGGGACTAAGGCAAACTGATTCTTAGTCATTATTTATTACAATGTATATAATAGCATGAGAAATTAGTCGCAAATTTTGTAGTAGCACGAAAACACAAATTTCTACCATTGGTAAAATCTTGTCTCATCAAATTTAGAACCTATGCATGATTATACATGAACTTGGTGATTTTTTTTCACTTTCTACACAGTTTTATAAATGATAGAAAATTGTCTGACATCTCCTATATTTTCCAACATTAACCCAATACAATATGCAGTACTGGCAATGTTTTCCTAGCTAATTTGTAAGTAGAATCATTATTAGTAATGAATTGAGCAATGTTTTCTAGTTGAACTTCATTCACAACTTCATTAAATATCTCAAACAAAGTATTATCATTTCTAGAAAGTGTAGATGCATCAATAGACTCCCAAAATATTGTGTCCTCAGTAAAATAAACTAAAAAAATTAATAATAGATTTCTATCTTTTATTTGTTCAATCCTCACATATGATTGAACATTCATAAGTTGTTCAAGTCATTCTTATTTAATCTAAATAACTGTTTATTTCATTAATAGAGCTACTCAGAATTTTAAATCTGTAGTCATTAATTGAAGGAGTTTTATATCCTGGACTAGAAGAGGCAATAACATCCATTATAGGCTAGTAATAATAAGACTTGGTAGCATGAACTGATATACCTTAATCATACCACCATCTAGCTATTATAATGTTTATGTTATGAGCCACTTCTTTAGATTATAAAGCATTACAGATTGAAGGTTGAGTTTCAAGAGTTGTTTATGATGTACACAAGTTAGACATATGCCTTCTTCTTTTTCTCACATCAGGTGTAATATGCCCTTCTTGTTGGGTAGGAATACTACCTTCAACGTCCATACTATTACCCTGACTACTAGGAAAAGAACTTTCATTATTAATTTCGTAGTTTGGTCCTTACCTTCTATCTTTCTCAAGCTAATACTCTTCAAACAAAGTTTTCATTTTCTATTTCACATCATGAATAACTTTCTTATAAGGTTCTACATCACCTTTGGTCCCAACCAAATGCTTATTTAATATGGTGATTGCTTCACCTTTCAAATGTTTATTGCAATAAAAATAAATGGTATGATTTTTCATTCCAAGTAGAAATGACAATAAGGCCCATGTCCTACCTTTGAAATGTTTGTTGCAATACAAACAAATGATATAACTTTTCATTCCAAGTAGAGATGGACCCAGGCTCGGTTTGATCTAAGGTTAATGGGCCAACCCCTGGATGGCTGGGCCTTAAGCCCTTTTTTGAAAATTTTTAGGAGCTTGGGCCCGGCCTAGCCTGATAAATAATAGCAAAATAATATTGATTTGCCAAAAATGACTTCATTTTTATATTTTAATTTTTAAAAAGTAATTTAGGTTTGGCTCAAGCTCAAGCTCAAGCCCGAGCGCTACTTGACCCATTGGCATCTCTAATTCTAAAAAATAATCTAGCATGAGCCTAAGTTGGATCATCGAATCTTTCTAAACTTGAAGTGGCTGAATTGTCAAGAGTACTTGAACTTCTCTTCATTTATCTATAAAAATAAATGTAATTGAATAAGTATAATAGACTAAATAAATAACATATGCACCTTTTAATTGTAAACCAGTAAATAAATATAAATCATTAAGTAAATAATCAAATTATCACATCCTAAACATATATCATATAGCCATCTATGACATCACTATAAAATATAATATATAACTACGAGTTATGGGTACATATAACCAATAACTCTCTTTTAATGTATATAATTTAGTAAACATTGACAAATAATAAGTGTCAATATAAAATCATCACTATATATCTAAATTTAATTGAAATAAAGTATCATGTGATAACTAACTTTTAATGTCAAATTCTTCCATTTTGTGAGGGACCTTAACTCAAAAAACTTTCAACTTTTAAGAATTGTAAAGATGTACAATATTAAAAATATCTTAAATAATTCCAAAATTTTGTTAAAATTTAAGTTTAAATTAAATCTCTCTGTAAACTCTCACGGCATAAACCAAATACATTAAATATTCAAATAAAATAATAATTAAAAGAATGACAAATTATTGTAATAAAGTAAAATAAAGAGCTAAATTAAGTTAAGTGAAATAAAAAAATAAACCAAGTTACATCATAAAGTTTATATTTGTATTGAAGATTATGCAAAAAAGAAAATCACAATACACAACTACACATATAATACACAATTATAGTATTTCACAAACAATCTCAATGTGTTTCTAATTATTAATTGACTAAAACAAATTAAGAATCAATAGTTTATGTGTGTATTATATAATTTGTAATTAGGAATACATAATACAAATAACATAGTATATTTTTTTATTCATGATTACACCTAAATTGTTGATTCATAAATCTTAATTACATATTTACATTAATCTACCTAAACAATAACACACAATATTCCCAATGCAATCATCATCATCATCATCATCATCATCATCACCCAGTCTGAAATCCCGCAATGAAGCAGGGTCTGGGGAGGTCCGATAGTACGCAACCTTATCCCTACATAGTAAAGAGGCTGTTTTCGGTGGACCCGCATACAAATGAGACAATATAAAAATGATGTGGTAAACAAAAACAGTAAAAGAAAAAAAAAGATGGGGAATACCTGAAGGAGGAAAAAAATGATATGAGAATTAATACAGAAAGTTCTTATTCTTCATACGATAGTTTTTGTTCAGATGATAACGAGCTGGGTATGCGCCACGTGTATGGCACAAAATCTTTCGGGGATACCACCTTAGAGTTACTATGTTGCCCTTGCGATCTCTGGGTGGATAAGATTCGCCCCTCTTAGCAACATTTGAAAGACCAAACTGGGACAAACTGGATAATGGAAGTCACCATGTCTCTGAACACTGTGGTTAGGCTACCTTTGTCGAGTTGCTCAAGAACCAATGAAGATGTGCTTGTAAAAGACTCGCTTATCTCTACCAGAATTGCACAGAAATCTCAATTGAGGCAAAAGGGGCAGTCTTTGCTGGTGGTTAAGGCCAAGGGAAGGAGAGGAATGGCGGCTCGTCAGTTTCAGAAGCCTCCTCAAATGCCATCTTTGCCTAAGATTGAAGACGATGGCAACCCCAGATTCGTTATCTTCATTCGCATGGCAAATGTTTGTTCTATCTCTCTTCGTCTCTGTTTCTAATGGTTAACTTCGTCAATTTTAGAAGGATTGGTGTGTATAGAGTATGGGCTATTCAAGATTGGATTTTTATTCTGAAATAATGAACAGAAAATGGTGTCAGATGTTATGTAGTTTTTGAACTTTCTATGGATTTCGAGCATTAGCTTGCTGAATCAATAGCCACTAGCTCAACTCCTCCGGAATTTCATTTTTCATTCTAGCCATTAACCAACAGGATTTGGCTGTCCTTAAGGTGATCTTTGACGGATTGTAGATTGTTTCTTCGGGATCTTATGTTTGAATTGGACCAATTGGTTGATGGACTATTTGGTCCATCAGGTTCACTATAAACTTCCTTTGCATTTGGTTAGTAGTATTGAGACTTCCCTGCCTAGAAGTGTAAATGGTAACATACCCTTCTTTTTGGTCGCCAGGTTTATCTTTGGTACCCTCTTAGTCTTATAGCAGGTGGTACTACTGCCAAGATCATGGTTGCTGCGAAAGATAACTTTTTCGGGAAGTATATTTACAAAGATACACTCGCTAGAAATCTAGCAGCAGTTATATACAGAGTAAGCACAACTTACTCAGATTCCTAGGGCAATCTGATGCTTAACCACAAGTAATTTTGAATGTATCTCACACTTACGACTTTCGAGTTTATACTGTTATTCATATACAATACTATTTTAATAATCTTATTTGCGGTAAAAGTAAGAACGTTTGTTCGAATTCTTACTTGTCACTTGCTGTTACCTGGATCACTTTTTGATGATCTGCATTCCAACAGGATGAGAAAGAGATACAGAAAACAGCATTTAAGCAACATCGAGCCTTGCGGTCAGCAACTGAATTCAGATATGGTTACAAGCTTGTTGTAAATTCCTAATAGCCTTTCTTATGAAATCTTTGAAATTTTAACCAGATTTTCTAATTGTCCCTATGTTGAATAATTCTGTTTAATGAACATAAAACATGCATAATGTTTTGTGTCACTGCCTCATATTTTACCTGAGTGTTGCAGGAAAATGGTAATCTGAGAGCTGCCCTTGCTACCTCAGATGTCATCGAGGTACGCTTCAAATGAAGTACAGTTGTCATTCTTGATCTATTGGTATCGACAACTTTAAACATTCCTTAATTATGTGAATGATAACTGTCAGCTTCCCACGCAAGATCAGCTTAAAACTGTGCTTGATAAAGTAAAAGATTTCTTTGGGGACGCAAAGGAGTCATTTGGAAAGCTTACATCTCTTAATGCAACTGCAACTGAGGAAACAGAGGAAGCTCCAAAAGAGAAGGCCAAGTGAGTGCCTCAACTAATTTCTACTTTGCTTCTTCCTATAGTTGCATGTCTTTGGACAATCAACTTTCACTTTTCAACAGTTCCTCCATAAATCATGTGAATAATGTTGTATTCCAGGGAGTATTACCATTAACTCCTTTTTCTCTCTCTCTTATGCCAGAGTTAAAGGCTGAAAACAAAAAGAGGTCACATTCTTGACAGTTAAAATGACCGTGCAATGAAAATGAAGAACTTAACACAAGCATATTCAAGCTGCTTTGGTGAGATGCTTGATGGTGTATGCAGCAACTCAAGTTCATATTTTTGTTCATAGGTTTAAGCCTTAAAAACATGAACATCTATACCCTTTACCAGAACAATCATCATTATACATCTAATGTTTTCATCCTGTATGAAATATGTCATGTTGTTTAGCATCTGGAAAATCTCATGTATTGGTTAAATGGGATTTGTCTTTCTGAAAGATCATTCCATCTTGGATACTATCAGTTAAAGTATAGTTTGGAACAGTGATTCCTAAAAGACTGCAAAAGCCACCAACCAGTAGACTTCATCTTTTTGTGGTTCACCCACCGGATAGATTGTCACAACTTGCAGTGTCTCACTTAGCAGTTAGCCTCCTGAAGTTGTCGTCCTTATTGGTGGTAGATAACAAAGCGAAGACTGAAACTTTCTTTTTGTGAGCAAAATTCTCGAGTAGCAGAGATCAATTGGTTCCAACACCATTCTCTAGAATTATGAAAACAAGATTATGTCAAAACCTGAAATGATCCCTTCGTCTTATATAGGGTTTTCTCGTTTATCCAAATGCAGAACATACAGGATTTTTTTGTTTTTTAATCAATCGACTCAATTTGAATTCTTGGAAGAATTATTTGAGCTGCAACTCATTAATAATTTCATTCAGCTGTGTAATTGCAAACAAATTAAAGTATCAAAAATGGTGTCGATCTCTTAAGTTAATTTAGTGGTCAAAATTATCATCAACAAAGAGAAATTATGAAATTATTGGACGGGAACCAAATTTTTAAAGAACGAACCGCATTATAATTGTCGGATCAAATTTGTTAACATATCACATTCTCAAGATATTCCGCCTTGCGTAAGGAAGAAAGCATTTGAAATTGCATACTACAGATGACCAAGTCAAAGTTGATCAGTTTGTGTTAATTCTGTTACCAGTTACCACCTAGAGCAAAAAAGATCGAAACTTCAGTGAAAATGGTTAAGAAAAGATGAATTCAAACCTATTTTCTGAATATTTTTCTATAGGACAGACATTTTGGCCATGAAAAGGTGCCCCAATGATGTAGACTTCACTGTTAACTAAAAAGTTGACAATGTTGGGTTCAAGGAGATTTCTTTAGTTTGCTTAAAATATTTGCAGAGTGGGAGGCATGGTCTGAATAGTGGATGAAGAAATAGTTTCACTTGCAACCTACAGTTGAAGGTGGGCAAATAAAAAGCTGACAAGGGGAATCTTTCCTGTATTATTTTGTGTTTCTCTATCTGATATACAATTGGTTAAGCTTTTGCGTGCCAATTAAAAAGTTGTCAACGATGACAATGACTCACGTCCGTTTTTGATTTTGCTGTTCCATTTTATTGGACACCAACAACTTTCTGCACTGCAATTAAGCTTGTTCTAATGGAAATCATTATACAAGTTCTGTTATATTGACAATGGCTTAACCAATAATTGGTTCCCCCGAATAAAACCATTTCTTTAACTGGTGAATGAACTGGCAGAATCTTACCTTGACTTTATAGCATAAGAAGGGCTGCAAATTCTACATTTCCTTTTTGTAGTCAAGAGTTTTCTTGCGTCGTTCTTTCCTTGGTGTTAATGTTCCTGTAAGATTCAGAGTAAAACCTTGCTGCAGAAATGGGAAGGCAACCCTGTTGTGAGAAGGCTGCTGGGTTGAAGAGAGGACCATGGAACATTGAAGAAGATCAAAAGCTTATGAATTTCATTCTGAATAACGGGATCCAATGCTGGCGACAAGTTCCAAAACTTGCAGGTGTGATAAGAAACTGAATATCCAATTCTATAGAAGTAGAATCTAAGAATGTTGTGGCTGAATCTTGTGTGTGCCTGTGTAGGTTTGTTGAGGTGTGGAAAGAGTTGCAGGTTAAGATGGATGAACTATTTGAGGCCTGACCTCAAGAGAGGGGCCTTATCAGAGGAAGAAGAAAAGCTGATAATCGAGCTTCATTCGCGTTTTGGCAACAGGTCCTACCATGCATCTCTAGCTATCGTATTTCGTTATATATGTGATATAAAAGTGCAGTATGTAGACGTAAGGTGTTGATAAGTTCCAAACCAGTGTCTCTCATATCCTGAAACCTTGCTTTGCAATTTCCCTTTGACTAAGTTCTGACATCATATTACAAGCTCTTCATGTTTTCTTAAGAACATAAAATCATTTCTGTAGGTGGTCCAAGATTGCTGCACATCTACCAGGCCGAACTGATAATGAAATAAAAAACCACTGGAACACAAGAATCAGGAAGAAAATACAGCTTCCTGGAATAGACCCCCAGAACCACGGGCCAATTGAGCAAGTGGACAAATGTGAAGTAAAACTCGCTGAATCACTGGAAGATACGCCGAAGAGAAATGGCCGAGTCTTTAATCAGGTAGAAGACAAGCCATTTTGTTCAGGGACCTCAGCGCTGACGAACAAAACATCTAGTGAGGAGATGGATGGAGGATCCACTTTGACCCTTCAGAACGAACAGTCTGATTCGTTTTCTTCAAGAACTAACGAACCTGTCATGACAACATATTCCCATCAATACTGGGTTGATCATGTAAATTCCTTATTCTCATGGGATGGCTTCAACAACCTGGAAGATTTATTCCCTTTTGACAAACCCCAGTAAGCCTGGTTTTTCTTGCTTTGTTTTGCATTCGTTGTGGAACTCATCGGATACTGCTACCATGTGTAACCAATATACTTCCAGAGAGATCTGTACAATTGCACTAGTAAATGAATGATCTCTTCTTGTAGTGTTGTCATGAACATATTTCTAAAACTAATTTATGCAGGGAATTAGGGAAATTTGTCTAGAAAAAACATAGCTAAACAGAAATGTGGCCATCAAGAAACCACCGGTATGATCCAAAGTGAATTTGTGCTGTCGAGCTGCAAAAACATATCATCAAACTGAAGCCGCTTCACTACTCCTTAGTTGCTTGGAAAAAGATGGAATAGCCTTGGAAAAAAATGGAATATACGATATTAATGATATTCAGTAACTCAGTACTCAGTAGGCTTGATAAAAAGGTTCAGAAAATCAAAAGAAAAAGTTTTATTTACCTGGATTAAGACTTGAACTCCAGATTGGGCCTAATGCATTCTTTTAACTTTAGGGACAATGGACTCAGTTAAAACTAACCTAAACTTAATGTTTTATCCCTTACGGATAATTCAAATTTTCTGACCAAATTTGAAGCCCATCAAGTAAAGTTCGAGCCCGTTTTTCCAAAGTCCAATGCTATTGTTACACGTAGAATACTAACAATAACATAAATAAGATAATAAGGGAATTCTTTTTTTGTGATAATTCTAGTGTATTATGAAAATATTGGATTTTGCATATGACTTCTACTTAATTTGGAAAAAAATTTAATCTTGTATAAACATTGTCACAGCAAGTCCTACCAAAAGAGAATGGAAATAAGCATAATCATTAAGCTAACAAGAAAAACAAAGTCCTAATTATTTTACCTTTTAACAACAAATTTATAAAGTCAATGATAGAATCATCTCATGATTCATGCATAATCTTATTGATAGTGTTCTCCATTGATTATTGGTCCTATGATGTGCATTATTCTTCAAAGTAAAAGTCTTTACGTTTTGAATTACAAATAGGATAAGTTTCTATTAAGACATTGTCCAAAACATTACTAATAGAAGATGACCAAATGTAAGTTTGTCAAATTAATAATAACATTTTAATAAGAGATATAACAACTCCACAATTTGGTATAAGTTGTGGACAAACATTTGTTTTCTTCCTATTATAACCGAAGGAATATTTCGATGACTGGAAGAATATTCTGATCATCTGAGATGCTATTATAATGATCTTTTGGCAACTTTTTCAAAAAATAAGTTTTAAAAAATTCTATAAATTATGTTGATCATTTTTCTCTAAAGAACTATCAGTTTGTAAACTAAAAATCACAAAAAGTTTAGATGAGAATAGGATCAAGGGCCGAATCACATAATTAGACATTTTAGCAAACCTAATGAGTCTTAGGTTGATAATTAAGCCCAACAACTTATAAATGGCACTAATTAACATGTTTTCCTTCCTATTTTAGAGGTATATCAAGAGTAGGACTTATATTGTAAGGTTTGGACAAACAAGTACATTAATTAGGTATGTTCATGTCCATCTAATGATACTAATCCATACCAGCTATTGAATATGGCTCTATACTAATATGAATAATGACATGTTAAGCCAGGATAGATGTCCCTATCCTTCTGCATGTGGATATTTTATATACATATATATTTTTATATATAAGTATGTCCAAGTATGTGTGTGTGTGTGTGTGTGTAATTTATGTAGTTATTATTGTGATTCTTATACGAATATTTTCGTGATATCTAAATATATGCATATGGTTTTGGTTACCGATGACATATTGCATGCATTTATGATGGTCCTACATGATTGTTTGTGAAATTATGTGATTAATATTTGGATTGTTTGTTGATGTGTTTGATTATGATTATAGATGAGAAAAAAATATGTAGGACGTTCCACTTAATGGGTATGTATTATATGCATTGGTTTGATTATGAGAGATGATTATGATATGATATTAATATATAATATAGACCGATCCTAGTTGATATTTAGCTCTCAATCGAGTCCTTGTTTGATATGGCTATTATTAATGTGATTGTGAATTTAGACATATTGAGTGAGGATTAGTTTCTTAGTAATGTTTGGCTCCCTGCAACCCCTTTAGACTAAGATAGCTTGATGGCTATGCAAGTACAAATATATGGTTGGACAGTCGGTGATGTTTAGCTCCCTGCAACCATTCAAGATGTAGTATTGTAATGATTTACCATTAGAGACTAGGAACCTTCTTATATTCATTCTCTATAATTTATTTTATGGTTATACGTTTATATTAACACATATTGTATATTGTATGAGCATGCCATTAGGTGTCGCAGGACTATATGGACTTATGAGCATGCCATTAGGTGTCGTAGGACTATATGGACTTACTTAATGAGGTCTAAATCCCTTCAACTCTATTTTTCAAGTTATTTATCACCAACTTCACAATAGTGGAGGAGCATGGGCTACAGTATATCTACCTCTATTTATGCTTTTCATTTGTTTTTACTTTTACTTGTACTCTAGCATCTAAAATGACATGGTCTAGTATGTTGAAATTTTTTCTTCTGATACACACCAATTATTATACTTTATTATTATGTTTGTACTTAAGTGTGCATGTGTTGTTATTTATTGTTTCAGGATTTTGAATTTAATATTGTCACTAGTAGTCATGCTTACATGTGATCTGATGGCTTCAATTTTAGGGTTTCATGTGTCGGTCACTTGCTCATTCAAGTCGTGACAATAGGTTGAGTTGGCCATTGAGTTTAGACTATAAACTTTTAAGCTTAATTAGTTCTATCCAAGTCTTTTGAAGCAAGTTTATACTTAAAGTTAGCAAAGGTTATAGTCTTTAAATCGAGTGGCATGTATTAGGCTCGAGTCTCATAAGTAATTATAAAGATGAAAATGAAATATAGGCTTACAAGTATTGAAGATTAATTAAAGTAGCAACCTGAGGGACAAGAAGTCCTAATGCTCATGCATTGCCCTTCAGTGGTAGCAACTGAGTCAGCAAATGGCCAAAACATGAACAAGCGAGTATATATACAACCTTGCTACACTATGTTGGCTGTTAAGAGTGGCATTAAGCCAAGTGCAGGGTTTATACACAAATGAGATATAACATATATCTTTCATCCTCAAACCTCCCCCGATTGCTGACTCCACCTTCTTCCTTTCTCATCTTCATATTCATCTCCTTCTTCATTCTATAGTTCTCAAACTTTTCCTACCATCACTATTCTTAGACGACATTTATTAGGGTTTTTTTTCTTCTCAGCTGCTCTTTTAATTCCAGCCTCTTCCCTTTTCTATTTTTAGTTACCTTGATTCCCTTCCGCTCTTAGAAAAGCTATTTTTCCATTATCAACTTCACTGCTCCCTTTATCTCCTATCATATAGCTTAACAATCAAGATGACTCAGGTGATTTTCCACTTTTGCCTTCGTCCAAACTTACCTCTACCAAACCTTTCCCTGGTGTTGACACTCCCTCCTCTTCCTCCATTCCTATCCTTAATGATCAGTAGATTTCCTCTCCCAAGAAAACTTATAAACAGTTTTAAAAGAACTAGCATACTTTATCACTCCTTTTTGACGCTCCCAAAGAGCATGATGGCAAGCTAGTTGTTTGCCCTAACATTGAAGTCTTGAAGGAAGGTGCTTGCTGCTGGGACTCCACTTTGTTTGGCTTTTTAACCCCCTTTCCAATTATTCAAAGATAGGCTTACACATTCTGGAAAAATAGAGGTTTCGTTTAAGTCCTCTTATGTAACATCCCGTTACTGGTATGACGGGTATGTCGGTAATTAGGATCGGGTTAGGAGTGAGTACAGGAAAATGTTGCATTGCACATGCATTATAGTTTCGATAGACATTGGTAGATGATTTTTATTGCATAAGTATATATATGTACATACATGTATGACAATTTCCCAACTTGATTGTGTAAATCGAAAATTTGATTATAATTGTACAGATAAGGATTGGATTGTGGAAATGGAATGAGAAATTG
>JANITW010000006.1:51871395-51889622 GCA_027564335.1 Erythroxylum williamsii
TATCACAATTCAACCCCCCCTTCTTGTGTATCTTGATCATATTATTGTTCAATATATTAACGTGTGATTCACTTCAGCACCGACCATGACAAACTGGACCACTAGAGAGGAAAGGAGATGCAGGGTAGGCACAAGCAGAGAAGAGCAATGGCACGGTGGGACAATGATGTAAGAGAGACGACACATGGTAAAGCTTCAGGCAACATTATGTCAGTAGAGGAGAGGAGGAGATGAGTTGAGTGGGGTCCCAAGGAGTGAAGACTTCTAAAGTCTAAACTAAAGGAACCCTAAGTAAATTCATTTTAATTTTTAGCCCCTCAAATTTTTTTTTACTTTTCATTTTAGTCCCAATACTAACTCAATTTTTTGGTTACCGGTACCAACCATTATATTGTACCAGTAAGTATTGTACCATATTTCAGCCAATATCGATTGGTGTGGTATGGTACTCAATACCCTAGCTTGGATGAATTACTTTGTCCATAATTTTGTCGAAGTTATTTTTTAGAATCATAGAGGTGATGGTTAGGCTTTTTTTAGTAGTGACAAGATCCCTTGACTAAAATTTGAAAACTATGAAAGGATGAGGTTTGATTGGCTATAACAACATCAGTAGATGGATGAGATTTTCTAAATAAAGTGCATTAAGTCTACTTTCTTTTGTAATCAATTCCTTGATTACACTGTCAAAAGTTGGCAAGGAACCTTAATGGAGGAGAAAGTTATGGATAGATTTAAATTCTTCTTGAAGAGTCATTAATAAATGCCAAAAATGTTGACAATCATGGAGATTTGCATAAATGGTGGCTACAATAGGGGTAAGCCATATAGGGTCGTTAAGTATTATTTCATCCCAAATTTCTTGTAGTTTTGACACATAACTATGAATTGTTTGGCTAGGTTCTTGTTTCATCTAATGAAGTCTTCAGTAAAGCTGAAACTGATTAACATCATCAAATAGAGAGTAAGATTCTTTTAAAAAAATCCCATACCTCCTTAGTAGTGTCAAATGGTTGAAAATCAAGTTTGATCATTTTAGCACATGTATTTCGAAACTAGGATTTGATGAATCATTCCTTCTTATGCCACTAGTAGCTCTATAAAATTTTCATTTTCTTTGTTTGTCACTTTGGTTGGCTCTGGTATTTGTCCAGTAACAATGAGCATCTCTTTTAAAAAAAACTACACATTTCTTCGCGCCACAAATCATAGCTTGATCCATCAAATGTAACATTGATAGGGTTTGGGATGTATTGAGGGAGATTAAAGGTATCCATAATGAAGAAAAGGCAATAAAATGGAGAAAACTTGCTTGTAGAGTTTAAATTTGATCGTCCTGACCTTAAAGCTAGATTTAGAATGTGAAAAAACCTTAGGAATTGATATTGTTTACAAAGGAAATGGAGGAGAAGGGTTGAAGTAGATGGTTAAAGTTTTGGTCAACCCTCTTTATACAAAACTGAACCGATGGATCTAATTTGAACTAGAGAATATGCATATATGACATGTGGACAAGTGGTGTATTGAAACATGGTAGATGTCTAAGATGCTGACGTGGCAATTAGAAATGATGTGCCATTGAAAGAATAACATGGGCTAATGATGTAATGTTGACTAATGGTCATATGGTGATGACTAGGATGATGATGTGGCAATGACTGATATGTTTGATTGTGTGGTTGATAACATGACGATCAGTGTGGCACTGATGTGGCATCAATATAAGGAATGACTATAATTTAGGTCTAAATGATGTCATTTTGCTTGAAAGCTAAACGACATCATCTAGGTCATCATTTTCCTCCCAACAATTTCAATTAGGGTTTTTAGAGATCAACAGCTTTCAGTAGCACATGAGGGCATGAACGATGACGACTGATGATGTTTTTTGCACCATTGTGGTCTACTTAAATAGAGGAACAATTTAGTTTATGACAAATTGTTTTTAAAGTAGATTAAGAACCCAAAATGTGAGGATAGAAGGCTTTAAGGGAAAATTTTTGAAAGAAAACACTAGAAATTTTTTTATTCCTTTTTACAAAAGAAGCTCTGTTATCATATAGAAATTGAGAGTAGAAAAGAAATGATGAAAGGAATTTTGTATTTTTAGTATGTGTATTCATGTGTACAATAGGGGTATTTGTATCTTTTGGATGATTCTAAATAAAGAAGACAAATTAATGTGATAATGAGATATTACATACATGTGGGACTAGATTAAGGCTAAAGTAATGTTAATAGTTGACTTCTAAGGATTCTAAAGATATGTGTTAATAATTATTACCAAGATCAATTATAATGTTGACATTATTTTAATGCTTAGAATTGGTCAAGCTAGAGAAAAATTATTGTAAGAATTCGTCTCTATGTTCTTATTAACATAAATAGTAATCACAACGCTTACAATCTTTTTAATGCAATCATCTACAAGTTCTTTACATTGATCATTAGAAATCACATTGACCTATTGAATCAAATCTAACGAACTCCTCAACCAAAACTCGAACCATAACCTATCTCAAGTCTTTAAACCTAATTATCAGTGAAACTCACAAACTCACCCATAATTGTATGTGTTGACACACTTACAATACGAATTGGGAAGAAAACCAATAAAGAGAAAAATATGATATTCAAATAAATATGTCGAGAAAAATGTGAAAGTGGATAAATAAAATAAATTAGGCAAAAAACAAAAGTTGGATTGAATTTATATATTTATCAAGTTTAATTATAATTTTTTATTTATATAAGATAAATTGTCTTCAATATCACCTTTTCGTAATTGTCACTTTAACAAAAATTAATAAAATATAATTAAAAACTTATTAAAAAAAATTTCGTTCATGACAGGAAATGTCTACAAAACTTGTAAATTAAAGAAAATTTTGATGGAAATTCATGAAGTTACAGAAGAAATTGTTGCCTTTTAATTGTAAACTAAGAATAAAATTAAGTTTCTTTTTATTACTTGAAATTGAAAATCATTTTATTACAATTCTAGTATTTTATATTTATATATTTATACTTTTGATTTTACTGAAATTTGAAATTATATTAAAGATATTAGACAAATGAATTAAGAAAATTTTAAAAAATTATAATAGAAAAGAAAAGTAGTATGGAAAAATGTTAAGATAAACTAAACAATAAAAAGAAACTGCGTCATATGATCATAATTTAATTTTAAATATTTTATTTAATGTAGGATTCTGAAACTTTTCTTAAAAAAGTTATATGCTATGAATGAAGTTGAGTAATTAAACATGAAAGTATCGAAATTATATATTGTACTTATTAATATAAACGTAGATAAATTCGTCCACTCTTGCGTCGACCAAATCTTCTGGTGAGGTGATTGCATTGATTGGTCTATAGTTTAGTTAAGCTCTATGGCCTTATTGATTCTAGCGGACATGTGGTTGTTTCGTCAACCAAAATAAATAAATTAACAGGAAGATTAGATTAGATTAGATTAGATTAGAAGAATTTATAAATATTTTGTAAGGATAACGCAATGAATTTAAGGAAACAGTAAAGATAACAGGTATCAACTGGAAGCATAATATCTTTTGGGTAGATATTGGTGTGGCTGTAATCGAAAATTGGATATCAATATCAACGACCTTAGTTTTTTATTCTTTCTTACCTTATTGAAATGCATTAGTAATTGCCTATTTGCATTTTTTAATTGTTGGATATAAATTAAATCCAGAGGATTCATGACCCCGCGTATTATTCAAAAAAAAGCATGCATTAACAAAATAGGTCAAAAGTAGGTGTTGCACGCTAACAAATTAGGGAAGCGCGATCCCAAAATTCTGACAGAGTGGCAAGTCGCCGCATCATTATCTACGCCGCCCTCCTTCCAACGTCTGTCATGTCAATTGTCATTTGGTTGCCTCTAGCCTAGTACTTTCCACCAAAATCTATCTTCTACGTAATACTTTAGACAACCAAACGACACCTGTCATATCCTACACCAACCAAAGTTCGGTTCCATTGCTTTTTTCTGCCAAACCAAACTTATTATTTCAGTTTTAAGTTTTAAAATTAACACTATAATTAGCCATTTTTTAATATAAATATAAATATATATACTTTTTATATTTGCAGGTGCAGGTGCAGGTGCAGGTGCAGCCCTCTTTAACTATTATTATTAATTCTTTCAGTTTTTGTGCGAATCTATTTATGATCAGCTGCGGAGCACGAACGTTCCTTATGATACCAGCCTTAGAACCATCTAAACTTGCAACATTTCCGCCCAAGTTCTCATTTCCATATCGCACACGCACAGCTTATAACAACATAATTTTTCCGACACCTCGCAAACCCCCGCAACCTGTGCCTCTTCTTCTTCTCGCCAACGTTCCACCGTCACCACACATGGCCACCGGACACCCTTCTCGGGCATGTGCCGGCGACGCTATTCTAACGTCCGGAGCAAGCGGCCGTATCAGTGCTCTGTTTTCTCTTCAGGCGTTGAGGAGTTTGTTACTGTTGGTAAACGCCATCCTGTTGCTTCTGCTCTTGCCTTTCCGAGGCCGGAGACGAAAGGCGGTGGTCGGGGCGTCGACGGAAGATGAGAAGATGATGCCGCAGGAGATTAGCGGCGGTCAGCGGAAGGGTGTGGTCCGCGTCCCGGCGAGGATCGTGCCGTGGAAGAGCAACGCCGTGGTTGATCCGGAGGTGGCTGCTCGGAGGGCCTTGGCTGTTCGGAGAGTGTTGCAGGACAACGACCCTTCTTCGGTGAGGGAGTTTTCGTTGTTTGCTACCTCCAGGGGTGATACCCTTTTTACGCAGTCGTGGACTCCTGTTTCTGTCAATATCAGGTGATTACACTTTTTCTGTTTTCTTAATTTTGATAGCTTCTGGGTTGAAACTTGTGATTTGTGATGGCCTGTGTGATTTAGTACGTTGTTAAATAGGGTAATTTAGGGAATTT
This sequence comes from Erythroxylum williamsii, assembly GCA_027564335.1. Taxonomy (NCBI): domain Eukaryota; kingdom Viridiplantae; phylum Streptophyta; class Magnoliopsida; order Malpighiales; family Erythroxylaceae; genus Erythroxylum; species Erythroxylum williamsii. The sequence goes on from JANITW010000006.1 coordinate 51,876,341, forward strand.
CTGCATGTTAAGAACAATTTTAAGCACTGGTTTTCCCACGGGCGATTTAAATAAAAAATGCATGGAGATGTAAAAGTTAATGAGATAACTGGAAATTGGAAATTTTTTTTTTTTGGAACATGAAGAACAAGAGTTACTATGTTGGCCACTATAATCTCTTTGGCGATCCATGAGTCTTGGTTGATTTTGATTTTTATTTGGGTGCAATTGTTCTGTTCCCTGCAGTTCTGGTGCTCGGTCCAACATAGGACAAAATTCTAACTTTTGGAATAGTGCATGCCTTGTTTTAATCGTTTGAAACAAATTGTTAAATCTTTTGGTGAAGTTAAAGGGATGTTTTTACCGACATATTCAACAATTAAGTTGTGCTCTTTGGACACGGCATGTTTTTGTTATGGAATCAGTAATTTAGGGATAGACTCATCTACTTATCTTCCCTTTTCTCGTTTCTTTCACCACTTGGATTTGAAAGTAAAAGTTGGGTTCAACTTGGGTCACTGTCATGCTCTGGCTTTACTATGCAAACAGTTGCTCTGCATTCTGCCGCATCTCTAAGGAATAATATGGCCTGAGCAGATGGGTCTTCTTATTCCCTGGAGCAAGGACCATCCATCCGCAGACCAATTTTTGCTCATACATGTTTCCCAATACAATGATTTGTCCTTCTCCTGGTCCTCTCTTGTCTTACTCCCTTTATGGGTACCAGGCACCACTAGTTTCATCAGTTTTCTGTTACTCCCTTGTGTTATTCCCTGACCTTATAGTCATTAGTTGGCACGCAATTCTATTTCTTTCATTCTTCTTACTTTCGTGGTTTGTGATGTGCATAACATCGCCTAGCAATGGATAAAATCTTGTAGGAGCTTTTTTGTTTTCAGCATACGAAACTCTGTGGTAAAATATTCTCATAGAATCAGGCTTGAAAAAGGAAACATGATAAATAATCAGCTCTTTGGCAGGGACGTTGTGAGAATAGTTGTTGGAGAGAAATTTTGTTCAACTTTTTTCTATTTTTATAAAGGTAAGGCCTAAATATCTCACTTAATGAGTAAAGACAAATTTTTGGAAACTAAATTGACTAATTATTGGTGATGCTACTAGTACGAGTAAGAAGAAAAATTGATCTACATCAAAATAAAAAACTTTTTTTTTGGTTAATTAATCTTCCAAAGTTATCGCATGATCAGATAAGCTTCCATGACCAAAAAAGAGACAAGTGGAACTACTTAAGACTAAAAGAGAGCTCCAAAAACAACAATCTAAAAGGATAATAGTGGAAATACTTTTACTGAAAGTGCATTATGTGAAGGAAAGAAAAATGATGGAGGCAGGAATATAATGTCTGGCTAAAGTCTTTATTGACTATTCGGACTTTTGCTCTTGTTATATTCTTTTATAAGCAAAGTTTGTTCAAAATTATTGATGATTGTTGAAACAAAACCCAAAACAGAATCTGCTGGTTTGTACAATGTACTTATCTCTTAGGTTTGAAATGGAAGTGATGCATATCATGGTCAAGCTACTTTTAACCAAGTTTCTTTCATGTGCTTGCATGACTGCACCCTACTTTTTAAAGTAGTTTATAGATATCTCTTTGGTACTATATCTACTGCTGAAATATTATATAATGCCATAGATAGGCATCATGGTGAAAAGCCTTTCTCTAAACTTTAGTGGAATCTTTACACATTTTGATGTATCAACAAGGACAGAAAGTCTATACTTGAGGGGTAAAAGATGTGAAGAAATGACCTAAATCAACATAAATTCACATTCCACGGATGATTTAAACCTTGAGTCATGGGAATAAACTACTACCCCGACCTAAGCTGATTTTTGCCATCATATTACTCATTTGGTTGCTATATGGTACTAATTGATGTTGCGTGTGATTCTGGTCTGTTTTGCAGGGGACTGGTTGTTGTTATGCATGGTCTGAATGAACACAGGTTTGTTATTGCAGCTAGAAACTTTGCATACATTTATGATGTGCTTACAATTTTCTCAGATGACGATTTTTTGCTACAGTGGAAGATACAATGATTTTGCGAAGCAACTGAATTCTCACGGACTTAAGGTTTATGGAATGGATTGGATTGGTAAGTTTGATATATACTTAAGATTACCGTTATTAAGTTGTTTTTCTTAATTTGCAGAAGTTTTTCCATCGTACTTGTTTGGAAAAGACTCCCTTGATATTGGTAAATGTTTCAGTTCTGCAGTTCACAGTTACCTTCTATTTTGCTTGCTTTGGTTTGAATTGGTCTTTTCATTTGGTGACAACATATTGGTAGCATCTAGTTGATAATATCTTCCATACTGGTTTTCTTGGCTGACGTATATTGTGTTTGGTAACAATGTCACGTTGTGAACAAAATTGTTGGCTGCAGTAATGATTGCTTGTTGGTAAACTATCATATGATAATATGGAGAACATTATTTAAAAATGAGCTACATGTGCACCATCCAGCTGGGGTGGGAGGTGGTGGGGTTTGGGGTTTTTAAGAATAAACGAAGGATTGGTCTTTTCTTAATGTATGGAACTGCCAAGGAAAGGGAGAGTATTCTAGCATTAGAAGTGCAGCACTTTAATTCAAAGAGACACATAAAATAAGTATTCATTTATAAGGATTAATAAAGCTAAAAAGAATAGTAAGCTGAGAGGGTTGGTCAAGCTTGTATTCCTGTCTATTATGTGTTCCTATTTCAGTTCAACTTCATTTTTTAGTTTTTTTAACCATAAAGTAAATCCATGTTTAATGAAAATAATTTCCTTTAAAACAGGAATAAATCAAGTCCTTGACATTAACTCTATTTGGAATTTGATGTGATGATACTTTATCAGTCTTCTATGTATTGTACTTTTCTCTATTATGATCCTCTTAAATCTTTTTGTTTAAGTTTTACTCTCAAAAATGTTATAAGAAGTTTACGTGATCAAGAGCAAAACTTGAATTTTTTTGATAGAGTTAGCTGCAAGAGTATGACACTTAAAATAGAAAAAGTTAAAGTTGACATAGAGGACTGTAGTAGTATTCATACTCTTTATTTATCAACATATGAAACTCAAGTTTATTGCAGTGTAACCTTGATTATTGCTCCATGGTATGTACGAACTTTTGCACAAGTTCACGATAGAAATGAGAGCACGCAATGTAGGAAAGAGGGAAACCACAGTTAGTTAAACACTTCCGAGTAGTTAGCAACATTTTACAGTTGTTGCATTTATTAAATTTTATCTCTAAGAGTACTAAGATAACATTACGAGCAAGAATAAGTGGATATTCTTTACGCAGAAAAGGTTAAATATTTTAAAATATAACTACTAAGAGACATGCATTTATGGTTTATTATGATCAGTGTTGGATGGTCTAGAGATCATGACAACAATGCATCTATATTTGGATGTTTCAGGGACTTGAATGTCCATTGGTTCAAAAAAGCAACATCTCTGGCTTATCTTAACAAGTAAGCTTATTTTTTGAGCGGCTTTGAGCGGCATGTATCTGAGATTCCCTTAATGAAATTGCCAAAGGGAGGATGCATACTCTAAAGCTTATTTTTTGAGTGGCTTGTATCTGAGATTCCCTTAATGAAATTGCCAAAGGGAGGTTGCATACTCTTAAAGTTGGTCCTGCTGAAATATTTCTGTTTTAGAGAAGTAGAACCATAGTCACAAAGTTTGTTCTCTAGGTTAACAGAGAGTCGATTTCACTAGTTTCCAATTCCTTGAATTATTTTATCAGAAGTTGGGAAATATCAAAATGAAGGTTTTGAGCTGATCCTGCACTAGCTGCATCCCTGCGTAGGCTTGCAGTTTACTTGAATGTAGAATACATGGCACCGAATAATGGATGACTGAATCAATAACATATGAAATTATTCAAGCTGCTCGGTTGACAGCCCTTCATTTTATGTCATGACTTCAAATGTGAATTTTTTTTTGGCAGAAAATTTTATCTTTTCTGCAAAAATATCTATGCACTTCTTGTTGTGTAAACTGAAACAATCTTTTTTTTATGACTTCTGACAGTTGTTTGATGTTGTAGATACATCTAGTCTTTGGTTTTTCTATTTAGAGCTGGTGTTCTTTAGCTACCCTATGTTGTAGTTTTCAGTAAATGTTCTATATCTCTTTCTTTATATACACTCCTATTTAAAAGTGATAGTTTTCTTTCTTCGTATCAGGGCATGGGGGTAGCGACGGGCTACATGCTTATGTTAATTCTCTGGATGATGCTGTCAGTGATTTGGTATGATACTTGTGTTGCATGTTACATATTTGATTGTTCTTTTGGTGCTGGAGGAAGGCATCTGAATGTGACATTTTTTGAACTTTTGATAGAAATCCTTTTTAGAAAAGATCTTAGCAGAAAATCCTGAGGTCCCCTGCTTTTGTTTTGGACACTCTACTGGTGCAGCCATTGTGCTGAAGGTAAGATTGGAATTCAGTGAGTACAGGTTTGTTAGAAACAGTAAATTTCACAAATAAAATTAAGTTTTTAATAGCAGAAATGTGGAATGTTTATGTGGTTACTGAATTTGGACATGTTTAAGTTTGCCTTCCCAAACAAGGGCTTCAATTGGGGTCGGGTTATGAAAGCACATCTGTTAATCAATCTACGTATGCCTCGAAATTGGACATCTATCATTTACATTTGCATGGAAAATTGCAGGCTGTGCTGGATCAAAAGGTTGCAAGCCGTGTAGCTGGTGTGGTATTGACTTCACCTGCAGTAGGAGTTCAGCCATCCCATCCCATCTTTGTGGTAAGAACATATGTTTATGTGGCAGTAATTGACTGAATTATTCTGTTGCTAAGTCTTCTTATATTTCATGGCAGGTACTGGCCCCAATTGTCTCCCTGTTATTGCCAAGGTTCCAAGTAGGTGCAGCAAATAAGAAGGGAATGCCAGTTTCTCGTGATCCAGAGGCATTAGTCGCTAAGTATTCAGATCCACTTGTGTACACAGGTTCGATTAGGGTACGGACTGGGTATGAGATTCTTCGTGTTGCCACTTACTTGCAGCAGAATATGAGAAAATTGACAGTTCCTTTTCTAGTGCTGCATGGCACTGCTGACACTGTTACCGATCCAGTAGCTTCTGAGAAGCTGTACATTGAAGCCTCTTCAGCTGACAAAACCATGAAATTATTTGATGGATTGTTGCATGATCTCCTATTCGAACCGGAGCGGCAAGATATAACAAACATTATAACCGAGTGGCTTGTTCATAGAACATGAGACTGGTAACCACAGAATAATTTCTCCCGAGACAAAGGGAGTTAATGTTAGAGAGGTTCCAAACACTTCTTAGTTTGATCAGTTCAAGTTAATTAGAGGCCAAATGGTGTGGCTCAATAAGATTCATGTTGAAAGGAGATGATGCTGCTCTTTCTGCTTGTGCTTGATCCAGTGTCATTTCATTTGAAGCCGTCCTCATTTGCCTAATCAACTGGCCCACCTGTAACAGACCATGCCATTTCATTGTTAGAATTTGTGATAATGAAATGTACTTTTTATTTTTGGTTTAGTATAAATTGTAAATATTGATTTTAGTTTTATTATTAATCATTGGGTTAATTATAAAAAAATTCAAACTTGATTTTGCAATACTAGTTTGAACTCTATGACTTAAGTCATGTTTAAATATTTCAACCTTTAAGTTATTACGAAAATATTAGATGTTAAGTTTTTTGTTGTACGTTGCATTAGATTTTTTGTTCCATGTCTATTTTTTAATTCAATTTTTAAAAATTAATCAAATTAAAATAGAAAAATTAAAATCAACTCCCATTTACGTCCGTGTTTTGTTCTTTAAGAGGGCATGTTGAATTTGGTTATTTGTTTTGCTTGCTTTCGAATCACTTTTTAGATCTTTTTGATCTTAAATGCATGCTGTCTTTTATCGATGGAATTTACTTAATTTTGTATTTTATTGTTGAATTTGATTACTTGTTTATGTGTTGCTTAGTTAATTATATCGATTTATTGTGCTTGTTATTTTTCAAAAAAACATCCCCTTTTTTTTTTTAATTCTTAAGCCTCTGCAATATAACTCTCCTTTGCATGCAGAGAAAGACATCATAAACTTCAGCATTATAACTCTTCCTCTTGTTGACTGGTTACAAATTGTTAAATAGAGCATTCACATACACTTTTCATATAAAGATAATAAAATGGTCTTCCAATTCTCCCTTTGTAATATGGTTTATGGAATATGAAAAGAATGTAACAATAAGATATTCTTAAATTAGGATGTGGGTTTTTATTTATAGAATTAATTAAGATTGTAATTCATCGTCAGTAAATATTGGACACTATCTTTCATCTCTAGACAACTCTACACCTTGTATATACAAGGCAATGCAAGCAAACTTGAATGTGATAGCTTATGAGTCAGGTGGTGGGATTACTCTTAGTTCTTAATTGAAATTTTCAATACATCTAGTTTTCATTATATATTACTCTATGGTTTACCCTTTTTAAAGGATGTTTTATGACTTTTTTCAATGATGGTTATTAAATCCTTAAAAAAAAAACAATGTTTCTGTTATTCTCATTGCTCAAGCCTGGCCTTCAATTTCCCTTATTAGTGCTACTACTTGAGTAGTTTATGTTTTTTTTTCCTACTTAATTTCTATTAGTAGTTATTCATCATCATCTCCTTAATTAGCTATAGGGTGGCTTCCAAAGTCTTGTTATTTAAACTATAGTAAGTGAATTAAAGAGTTAAGTTGACAGAGATTTCAACTACTTATTTATTAAATTGCACATTTTGTTATCTCTATATTAAATTTTAGTATTTTGTTATTCTCTCTATCAAATTCTATAACTTGTTCAATTTAATTTTCTTTTTGCTTCACACAATGATGACTTGTTCTATAAATAAGTTGTGATAATAAAATCCTTAGAAAGAGCATGTTATGGATTTGAGTTGATGAGGTGCTTGTAATTTTGATTTGTTGGAAACGAATAGTAAAATTCTTTATAATACAGATGGTAACTTTTAAGTTTTGTTTTGGTGGGGTATTGGAAAGAAATGAAAACAACAAATATGTTGGAGGTAAGATCAAACGAAAGAAGGATATTGGTGTTGATGAACTTAGTATGTTTGTACTAAAAGGAGTATTGGAAGATAAAAGACATAGAGTTGTATCTATATTGTACAAATTTCTAGAAGAGTCAATGAGATGCTTGAAAGAGTTGAGCTTACACCATGATAAGGAAATTTTGTCAATGCTTTAGTTCATAAAAGAATTGAAGAACTAAAATGTTTGTTATGATAATCCTGCAAGTAATGGTGAAGAAATTGATTATGATATCAGTAATGGAGAGGGGTTATTCCAAGTTTAGGTGGAACAAGATGATGAAGATTTTATTGATATGAAGATGAGTGAATATGAAAAATGATATAGGTGATGATGAAGTTTATGAAATCGATGATGGAAAATATATTATTGCAAAAGCTACTGAGAAGAAATATGGGAAGAAGGTAGGTAGTGTGCTTGAATGTGATGGTGTTGTGGATAGGGTTGGAAGTAGTGGAAAATGTAGTAATGAAGAGCAAAATTATTCAAACAATTCACAAAAAGAAGTGGAAATTTCATTGGGTGAATATGGGGATAGTGATGTCAAATTTCAATCACCAATATGCAGTGATGATGATGGGTGCGAGGCCTTTGACAGAAGGAAGAAATTTGTTGTTTTTAATCCAAAAGTGGATATAAAAGATCTTTAGTTTGAAGTTGGCATGAAGTTTATGGATGAGGTTCTATTTAAGGAGGCAATAGGAAATTGTGCAATTATGAATGGATATGATGTTTCGATGACGAGATTTGGTGTAAGAATAGAAGTTATTTGTAATTCACACTGTCCCTTTAAGGTTTATGCTAGTTGTATTGGAAATGAAAAAACCTTTGCAAGGAAGATATTATTAAACAAGCATACTTGCAAGAAAGGATAAGGAAACAAGCAGACTAGTAAGAAGTAGACAGCAAATCAATTCTTACACAAGTTTTGAAGGAAACTACATTGGCCAATTACAAATATTATAAATGATCTTCAAAGGAAGTATGCATTGCAAGTGACTAAATCTTAATGCTATAGGGCTAAATAGGAAGTTATTATGATTCTATGAGGGTCAATAGAAGGACATTATGCAAACATGTAGTCTTTATACAAAAATTGTGGCAGGTAGATAAAGATGACCAATTTTTCATCTAAAAAGAACTTAATAAAAAATTTGGTTAGTCAATGTTTAAGAGGTTTTACGTCGGCTTTAGTAAATTGAAGTATGGTTTCTTTAGTGGTTATCAAAAAATAATAAGGGTTGATGGATGTTTTTTAAAGACATTTCTTAGAGGTGGTTTGTTAGTTGTAGTTGGGCATGATGGAAACAATTTGATGTACCCTATATGTTGGCTTATGGTTGAGGGAGAGAATTATCAATCTTGGTATTGATTTTTAAGTCTTCTTGGTGATGATCAAAACATTAGTTAGAATTTATGGATGTTTGTAAGCGATTAACAAAAGGTCAAAATTCCAATGTTGATATTGTTATTAGTAAATGTGTTTTGAATTATTATGCTTACATTATAATATTTTGTTTTTCTTTTTTTCAAGGTTTAGTAGATACATTATAGAATCTCTTCCCAGAAGCAAAGCATAGAAAATGTGTCTAGCATGTGTATATTGATTGGTATAAATTTCATAAAGTCCATACATATAGGAGTTTATTTTGACAAGCGGTCAATCGCACAGTGGAAGTAGATTTGATGAAATAATAGGGTAGTTAAAAAATGTATCAAAAAAGGCTTACAATGGCTTCAGAGCAAGGAATCTTGAGACTTTTGTGAAAGTATTTATTAGCACAAGGCCAATGTGTGAAATTGTTCATAACAAAATATTAGAGACATTTAATGGATTCATTTGTGAAACACAATCAAAAAGCCTGATTAATATGCTAGTGGATTTTCAAGATGCTTTAATGACTCAAATTCTTGAAAAAAAGATATATGATGTTCAAATCTATAGATTAAATATGTCCAAAAGTGAGAAAGAAGAAAGAGACTACACAATGGAAAGCAAGACACTATATCATCAAGAAAAACGAAAGTTTAAAGTTTGAAGTAATACATTTTACAGATAAGCTCATTGTTGGTTTACAAGCAAGAACATGTTAGTGTAGACTTTGGGATTTACAAGAATCTCATGTAAACATGCATTTACTTGTATATCAAATCAAATGGAGGATATCGATGGGTATGTGAGCTGATACTACATACGTGAGTGTTAATTGAAGAGTTATTAGTATGTTATGAAACCCAATAATAGTTCAAAGTTTTAGCCAAAAACTGAAAACTTGTAACCCATATTATCTCTTTTGATTAAGAAAATGCCTGGAAGGCCTAATAAGGCTAGGAGAAGGGATAAAGTTGAAGAATTATGGAATCCAAACAAGTCGAGGAAAGTTGGAGTACTCATGAGATGTCAATATTGTTTTGAAGTTGGTCATAATAAAATTAGACACAAAAATAAGGACCAACCTTTGAGACAACTTGAAATTGCTAAGGTAATTGTATATTGATTTATAATTATGTTTATGATAAATATTCTTTAGATGTCTAATCATTCACTTAAAATTCTACATGTGTAATGCAAAGAAAATGAGGAAGACCACTGAAAATCTAACATCGACATCCAAAATTGACAATGGTGGAAGAAGAAAAGTTGAACAATCTCAGTATTTACAGGATCCAACACTGCAACATCTATCTTCAAAAGGGAGAAGAGGCTGGTAAGTGAATATTCATTTTTAATTTTGGTTTTTTCTCAACTTCTTAGAATATCATAAACATTTACGTGTATACATGCCACCTAAAGATATGGAGTAACATTTGGAGAAATTAGTGGGAACACTTATTTTAGGGTTTGTTACCAAATTACAAATTTTGTCTAATTATTTATTTTTATTCTTAATTGGTCATAATATATTTTATTTATTCCTAATTTGTAATGGTATACCTTTTTGTTTATGAATGTTTTATAGATGGGTGGAAGTCAATTTCAAGTGTTCAAACTAACTCAAGCTTCTCAAAATACCAATGCTCACACAATAACTACATCCTAGATGAGACACAATGCAAGGGCCAAAAAATCGCCTCTAATAAGATCTCAAATTGATGATGGTGAATCAATAACAAAACGAGTCATGCTTGAACCATGTGTTCTGATCAACTATGTGTTGTGATATGGATATGATGTGCTTTGGATATGGTTAAGTATGTTCGATTGTATTGGGTAATTAATTTTAATATGGATAGATATTTTTGGCTGTCTTGAATAATATATTTGGATATGGATAGGGATTATCTTAGCCACACAAAATATTGGCCATTATCAATGGCCATACATTAACTGTCTAGTATAATGAAAATCTCTTATACGCTTTGCATTACAAAAGAAAATTTCTTTTAGAAGCCATCATTTCCATATTGGTATATTAACATTACCGGTGTTTCAAAGAGCAAAAAACAATGTAGGTCAAAAAATATAGTTACTAGAGTAGAACCTGATTAAATATTGATAATACCAACTTAAATGTATAAAAGCAACATGTTTAAACTATTAGAGATTTCTTATGTTCATATTGAGCATTGTCATATACTAAGAACATAAGAACTAAGACCATTAGATGGTCAAGCAACAACAAGTGATCTCTTATAATTATACAATGAGAATAAATCGTGTACATAATAGGGGTCCATCATGTGCAACTCCTTCTCATTCCGTTTTTCTCTCATATATTGTTACAATGCAAGTTCATATTAAAAAGCATCAGATTCCTAAGAAATATAGTTACATCGAACCTACAAAATAAAAATTAAAACATGAATATCATATTATTTCAAAATTTGAAATATCTATGAATTATAAAATAATCTCACCTCTTGCACACAATAATGTATCTTGTGGATAATAGTCTTACCTCAACATATAAAAGATGTTTGGAAATGTTTTTTATAATAACAAAGTCTCAACTCTTCAAGCAATACTATATACCTACAAGACACCTACAATTTGAATGATAACATTAATATCATATAAGCTATAATTGAATTATTCATAATGCATTAATAAAATAGAAAGGCAATACTAACATTTGTATTATTACATTGATAAAAATGTTGACCAATTTTGGAATTAGCATGTGATATTCATAGCTTTATCTTGTCATTACAATTGGGACAACCAACATATGGAATATGAAAAATTACTCAGGATAATGATACCCATATTATATACTAAATATAATAACAACAAAAAATTACAAATCTTATTTTACTGATGATCATAACACCTTCTTTTGGCAAAATTGATAGTCTTTCTTTTCAGCTTCTACTAAGTTGTTGAAACAACAATAAATCTCATTCTTGAATTTATTAACAACAGCTTCACACTCTTCCCATATCAATTATATGCTAGGTGTAGATGCAATAAAAGCCATATATATTTTACTTCCACCCACTTTTTCTATAATACACATGATGATCAAGTATGATTAACATATTTTCATACAATTGCTACAATATCTTTGGATCGAGTTAAAGTAAAAAAAATCTTCCAATCGAATTCAAGTAAAAAGATGTAGAACTCAATCCAACAAACAGGATCAAGCTTTTTAGTTATGTTGAGAAAATTTTAATTATAACATTGTTCTTTTTGTATTGAAGTTGGATATCATCTTTTAATGAATTGAACCATGTCTTCTGATCATTAAAAATGTTGGAATTTATAAGCTAGGCCCCATTGGTAGTGTGAGAATATAAGTTCTATTTGCATGCTTTCATGGGGGTGAATTTCTCAACTCCATAAATGTATCAAGATATCTGCCATAAAGGAATAGTGTTTCAATTGAGATGGTCTCAGCTTTGTATACTGTACCACCTCCTTCCTCACTCTCTCCTTAACAGACTTCCAAACACATAAATTGTTTCACTAATATGCTAACAAAAAGAGTCATAAGTCTTCTTGTTCAACACAAATATAAGATTAGTTTTCCATTGGACTTCAATCAACAACTACTCTTGCTAACATTAGCTTTCTTGTCTATTGTTTAAAAATGATGAACCAACAATATAAATATAGTTGAAATTTATTAAATCTTTGTCAAGGTTCTAACTCCAATTGCAATATCTAGGGATGTTAATGATGACTGATCTAACTCGGAAGAACATGTGATAATTTCCTTGTTTCTTTATCAAGATGCCACAAGAATGAGAATATTGACTAATGATAAAAAAAACCAAGCTTAATAACACTAAATTATTTCTTAAACACATTAACCTAGGGTTAGATGACTCACCTCCCAAAAAGTGTCAAAATGACACTCCTAATCATAGGAGACAATGACACTCCCAATCACAAGAGATAGCGACACTCTAGAGATATTCCAAAGATAGCGACACTCCACACACAATGGAAACTACGCAGGAGAGTTTTATACTATCAAGAACAAAAGAAAACAGACGTAAATGGGGATGGCTTTTAATTTTTTATTTTTTATGTAATTGATTTTTAAAGAAATAAGTTGAAAAAAAAGAACACGTGTCAGACATATGACATGTTAAAAAACATCTGACATAGTTTGTCACATCAACAATGTTAACGAGAATATAGTTTGTCACATCAACAATGTTAACGAGAAACTTAATGTATGAATATTTTTGTAACAAATTGAAAGTTAGGGTATTTTAGCGCTATGGGTAAAATTTGAAAATTTTTGATAATTAACCCTTAATTATTCAATAACTTTATAATTAATATAATTTAAATAATTTGATAAAATATTATATAAAATAAATTTTATAATTAACAATACGGAAGTGTAAGTATATTTGATAATGTAAATATGTATATTGTGTTCTAAAATTTTGTGTTAATGTTTAACTTTATCAATAGTAACAAGTTAGCCTGTTTTAAAATAAAACACTTTGGCATGACTTTCGTCAAATTTAAACTTGCTTTCAATAACCCTTACCAACGAACTTATGCAAAAGCAATTTCATCAAGGCCTTGTTGTTATTCCCTCTTCTTATCAATCTCAAATGGAATAGATGCAGCTTTCTCTAAGTGCCTTTTCTTCTTCTCTGCCCATTTGAGTGCTTTTTCTCACCAATTATGCTCTCCATGGAAATAGTCGTTGTTGGACCAATGGTGGTTGACAAATTAATTCCACTTATGTTTTGATAATAATAAAATGTATAGAATTGGTTAAGA
>JANITW010000006.1:51889722-51914270 GCA_027564335.1 Erythroxylum williamsii
AATAAAGTGGTTGGCAAAATCCTAAGTGGGAGCTTAGGTAGAGGACGTAGGTCTTAGCACCGAACCTCTATAAAAACTGTGTTTGATCTTCTTCCCTACACTTTTCATTTAAGTTTATCAAAATTGTTTTTGTGTGTTTAACTTCTGATTTTCTTGTAGAAAAATCAAAAAGCTTAAAGATCTATTCAACCCCCCTTCTAGATCGCTGACAGTCGTCTATGACTTACTATCCTGTCTATCCACTTTTAGACAATTTCCAACATGTAAACATTTTTTTATCTCTCTTTTCCTTCTCTATCCTTGTTCCTTATTTTTAGTAATCAAAACACACAAAATGGGAAAAAAATCTACGATTACACCTATTCAAGCCTGAAGGAATTGCTCTTTTTCCAAACAACACAATCTCAAACAGAGACAATATAAGAGAAAAATGGTAGCCACTCACAAAGCCATCCCTCGACACCGTTTTTCCCATGCATTTACCCATTATAATTAATAAAATATATGGACAAAAATGACCAAAACAATGACAACAACAATTAGATTCTGATTTTAGGCAATTACTACAATTGGAAATGAAACAACATAATGAGTTGGGGCTAGGGGACGTCGAGTTTAAGGTTTGAATCGGATGAAATGGCTAGGTGGGCTGATTTTTAGAGTTTTTTGGACTATTAAATCTAATGGGTAATAAGAGTCTTAGTTATGCGCTCAGGATCAAAAGTGAAAGTGAATAAACAAAGCAAACTTGAAAAATACTTGTTTTACTTTCCATAACTTCAAACAAGCTTTTCGATGCTAAAATATTTGAACTTTTTTGACGATCTTTACAAAATTTCATCAACCGGATGTCGTTAAGTCCTTTTGCATCTTTTTTAAAGTGTGAATCTCTTAAAGGATTAGATAATCCGAATGTTCACGACTTACTCAAGAAAAAGCATAAGACCTTAGAAATTATATATAGTAACCGTATTGGGTCTTCCATTACAGGTCCAATGCATATCTGACCTACACTAATTAGGGTCTATTTTCTTCAATAGACTTCAAGCCATCAAACCAGATCCTTTATCGGGTTACTATATTATTTTTAATTGGATCAAATTTGATTCGCTTAATAATAAGATTGTTAAAATCATAAAATCGTAATTAATTGTTGTCTAACTTAGGAAATTACTAACATTCTCTCCCTTGGACAATAATTAATTACAGTAGTTGTAACAATGATTAAACCAATAAAACATAATTAAGCCAAATCCATGTATAGGTTGGCCAATTTCAAGAAACATTTGATCCAAAGACAATAAAAGTCCATCAATCTATCTCGAAAGGCTTTCGATATTGGAAAATTTCAAATGCTTATTTATGACACAGATCCAATATAATTATGCATATCTAATATCTTACTAACATGAATAAGAAAATAGAGTGTGACAAACTAGGATGATACCTGTATGATCTGAAATGTATCATCTATTTGTTTGTAGTTCTCAAGTTCTCTTAACTTTAAGCTAAATCACACAAAATAAATTTGTTTCTCTCTTTGAATGCCAAACTGCATTAAAGAAAACCCTTATGGGATTAAACCCTTATATCCCCCCTATATCATATCAAATTTATGGATTTATACATGTATCAGTATGTGTCTTAATGACAAAAACTTAAGGTCAATCTATATATATATATATATATATATTCCCAATGACCTTTTAAATCCTTAAGATCGACACATATTTTAACAATTTCACTGTATCACGACAATGTATAATAACATGTATGATTGAGAGAAAAATAATAATCATATGTATTGATAAAACATACTATCATGATATATGAAAAACATAAAAATGTATAAGGAGCAAAAAAAGTGATCTTGATACACGATAAAGCTTGCTTTTTAACGTGCATGGAGAGAAAGAAGAGGGCTTCCATAAAGGCTACTGAGACTGTGGGCTCATTGATAGCGACTGAAACTCTGAATGATTCGCAAGCTTATTTGATGGGAACTGGGCCTATGGAAGTGATTGGGAACTTGAATTCTACTGGTGATAAACTGATGACTATGAGGGTTACTAAGAATCTTCCTACTGAAATGGTTTCTTTTGAGACTCACACTACTATGAATATTACTATGAATGAAGGAGCTCGTGATATTGACAAGATGCGAGAACAACTCAATCAATGGTTAAATATGATAAAAGCTATTATGAACAACAATGTTGGCCAAGGGTTTCCTAGGAAGATCAGAGTGATCTAGAACTAGAGCATCTAAGTGCTACTAAAATAGGTGATTGTTAATCAATTTGGAATTCTTTTGATATCTCTAAATTGCTGAATGCTGGATTTAAGCTTAATTTTGTCTAATCTGTTGTTCATGATGGTACTAATCTTGGTATTATAGAATATGATAACATGAAGTCTGAGATTGATTATTGGAATCAGGCTATGATTTGTTATGTAATGGATGCCATACCTCCTCCAGCTATTCTGAATGGGTTTATCCAACGTATTTGAGTTGGTTTCAATATTAAAGTAATGACTATGAAAAATGGTATTACCTTGGTGAGATTTGACTATATGAAAAGCAGGGATGAGGTGCTACAAATTGGTATTCATCATTTTGATTAAAAAAACATTTTATTTTCCGGTCATTGATTGAAGATTTTGATATGTTTAAGGAATCGTTACCCACAATTCCATTATGGAGTAGATTGCCTATACTTGATGTTAAATATTAGAGTCTTGCTAGATTGAGTAAGATTGGAAGTCTCATTGGGATTCCTTTAATGGCTGATAAGAATACACAACTAAAAGAATGGGCGAACTTTGTTCATATCTTGGTTGAAGTTGAAGTTGGTAAAGAGATGCCTAAAATTATTTATTATAGGAATGCTATGAGGATTGTTATGGAACAAGCAGTTTAGTATGAATGGAAGTCTATTGTATGTGACCATTATAAAGGGTGGATATGATCTGACTAGCTGCAGGAAGAAGATTGGCAAGAAGGAATGGCCAAAGTTGGTTTAGATTGAACTAGAGCTTGAGCAGGTTAGCATAGCCATAAACAAGGATGAGCCAGTGATGTAGGCTATTGTTCTAGCTCTTGTTCTCCATAACGTTAGTTCAAGCTCCACTAGGAAGAGACCTATTGAGGGTAAGAGGAATCCTACTTATGCTGCTATTGAGATTGGATGGGCAATGATCCCTATTCATAATTTTTTTAATATTCTCAGCTCAGATGATATTATGGTTGATCCTCTATTGAATGCCAATGACGGAGTACCAGAGAAACCCCCTTTCGGGCATTGATAGAATCATGTTTTGAAATGTTCGTGGCCTTAATAGTTTGAATAAGTAGAAAGATGTTTCTCTTTATTGCAAACCCAATAAGGTAGGTCTTATTGGTATGAAACAAAAATAAAAAACATTAATTTTGACAAAACTATTGCTCATATCTTACATGTTTGGCAACATTTTATGAATCACTAGAATCATCGTAATGGCAGAATTACTAGTTCTTAAAATCTTGCTTGCTTTGATGTAGATATTATTAGTTCATCTACTTAAATTGTGTCTTGCAAAGTGAAACAAAAGGGAGATAACAAACAATTCTATGTCTTTTTTTATGTGACTTTAATGATAAAGAGGAGAAAATTCAACTTTAGAATGATATAAAAGCTGTGGCTAATTATTATCCCTTTCCTTGGTTAATTTGGTGTAGATTTTAGTAGGAGGCAATCTTGTTACTTAGAATGACATAAAAGAATTTAAGGAATGTTTGGCTTGTTGCTATTTAACTGAGTTAAAATGGTCTGGATGCTCTTTCAGCTGTAATAACAAGCAAGATGATGGGGTTAGAGTCTATTCTAAGATTGATAGAGTCTTTGGAAATGATCTTTAAGTGACTATCGTTGACAACTATTGTGTACAATTTCTGTTAAAAGATATCTCAAATCATTATGCTGCTTTAGCCGCTATTGACACTACTTTCAAGCCTAGTAAAATGCCTTTAAAATATCAAAATATGTGGGGCAAGCATAATAATTTTTCAAAGATTGTATTCAAAGCTTAGAACATTCAAGTTCCTAGTTCCAAGCTTTATCATATTTCTTATGAACTAAAGAATATTAGCTTGCTTTGAGGAAGCTTAATAGGGAGAAGTATAGGGGCATTCTTAGAATGGTTCAACATGCTAGATCTTTTATGTTTTCCACTTAAGAAGCTGCTAACAACAATCTTGATAATGTTTTTCTTCAAATTACTGAAAGATATGATAGGCGTAGGTTCATTTAGATTAGTTGGGATGCAGAATATGTTTTTCAACAAAAGAGTAAAATGAAATGGATTTATCTTGGTGAAGACCTACTATTTTAATCATGAAGACTTTTTTCAATGATTTATCTTGGTGAAGACTCATTTTTCGATGCAATCATGAAGACTAAGAGCAATTTAATCGAATCTATAACATTAAAACCTCTTTTGGTACTGAAATAATGAGTATGATGAGATTGTTTCTAAACTTTTAAATTTTTACAAGAGTATGTTGGGTGTTGCTGAGACTTACAAAAGTTAGTATATGCTCTTTTCTTTAAAGCTAGGCATGTGTTGTCTCCTGAGCAACAACTGAAGTTGATTGCCCCTGTTTCTACTGCAAAAATCAAGCAAGCTATTTTTTCTATTCACAGAAGTAAAAGCCTAGGTTCTAATGGCTTCCCAGTGGTTTCTTCATAGATGCTTGGCATATTATTGGTAAAGATATTACTAAGGCTGCTCAATAGTTTTTTAACACTAGTAAAATGTTTAAGTATTTCAATATTACTTGTCTTACTTTCATTCCTAAAGTAGATAATCCTAGTTTTGCTTCAGATTTTCGTCCTATTGCTTATTGTACTACTTTTTTTATAAATTTATCTCTAAGGTTCTTTGTGATAGATTGTGGCTTGACTTGCCTAACCTTATCTCTCAGAACTAGGGTGTTTTTGTGGAGAATAGAAGTATTGTGCATAATATCCTAATTTGTTAGGATTTGATTTGACTTTATAATAGAAAATCAACTTCTTCTTAATGCCTTATGAAAATCAATTTAAGGAAGGATATGACATAGTGCATTAGGACTTCAATGAGGAGATGTTTGTTAGGTATTGTTTTTTTGAAAAGTTTATCAAATGGATCATGTCATATGTTAAGTCCACCATTTATACCATTGTTGTGAATGGTGCTTCTCATAGGTATTTTAAGGGGAAAAGGGGTATTAGACAAGGTGATCCTATCTCCCTTCTTCTTTTTATCTTGGTGTTGGAATTTTTGTCTCGAATTTTGAAGATTTTCATCCATTTGGAAGACTTCAAGTTTCACCCTATATGTAAGAACCTCTCTATCACCCACATTTGTTTCATCGATGATTTGATGATTTTTTACAAGGATAATACTGCTTTAGTCTATAGAATCATGCAAGGATTTGATTATTTTTCTAATGCTACTGGCTTGTGTGCCAATAAGACTAAATCAAATGTTTATGTGGTTGATACTTCTACTAAGTGCAAATGGTAGATCATTATGCTTATTGGTTTATATGAGGGTTCTTTTCCTCTTAAATATCTTAGTGTACCCCTATCTCCAACAAAATGGAGCAAAGCTGACTGCTGCATATTGATTGAGAAGATTACAAAGAGGATTCATAGCTGGGCTTTTAAGAATCTATCTTATGCTAGAAGAGCATAATTGATTAATTCAATGTTGTTGTCCCTTCACACTTATCAGGCCGGTATCTTCATTCTCCCTTCAAGTGTGATTAAGCAAATTGAAACAAAATTTTAGCACTTTCTGTAAGGGAACCTTTGACAAAAAAAGAAAAATTGGTTTGATTATTTGGGATAACATTTGCATACCAAAAACTCATGGTGGACTTAACTTTAAGGATTGTAAGACTATGAATCCAAATCTGCTTGGTAAACATATCTGGTATGTGTCTACAAAACAAAATGTTCTTTGGGTGAAATGGGTGAATGGAATTTATCTTAAAGGAACTTATTTATACTCTTATAAGCCTAAGATGGACTGTAGTTGGTACTAGGCTATGCTTAATAAGGTAAAAGAGAAATTTCGATGTGCTTACAATAGTGGTGGTACGTGGACAGGTAGCAGTGTTGTTTGTACTACATCTCATGGGTATGATCTAAACATTGTTTTGTCACTTGGCTTGCAACTACTAATAAACTGGTAATAAAAGACAGAATGCACCATCTTGGTTTCCTATAAGGCACTATAAAGTGTCATCTGTGTGATTATGATAATGAAACCATTGCTGATCTTTTCTTTATTTATCCTAGATCACACGATATCTTTTTGGTTATTAAGAGATGGATTGGTTGGCATTCCAATTAGTGAACACTTTGAAGCTACTTTCACTGGATTGATAAATACAAGAAATCAAGAGCTATCACGTATATTTTTGCTGCTAGCTAATGTGTTGTGATTTATTTCATCTGACAGGAATGAAATTATGCTCATTTCAAGGAACTATTTAGATGTAATAACAAAATTGTTGAAGATATTAAATTGGTTGTTATATCCAAACTTTTAGGCTATTATGGTAAAAAAAAAAAAAAAGTAAGCCTGATAGTGTTTTCTTTTAGAATTTATGTAACTAGATTTATTGGAGTGAAGGGAATGAGGAACCCTACCTATTTAGGTGACTTGATTCTTTCACTACCTTTTGTATGTATACTTTTGTTTGTTTTGGTAATATCATTATTGTTGTTACTAAAAAAAACAAAGTGATACCTAACTAACAGTGTCTAAGGACTTCAATAAATCTATACTATATACATGTTTCTTAAAAACAAGTGGGAGAAGTTCTTTAGTTAAAGGATCAGTAAGCATAGCCTTAGTCCTCAAATGCTCCAGTTCAATGTCACCTTTCTTTATCAATTCCTTTATGGTTAAATACTTGAACTCTAAATGCTTAGACCCTGTGATGTTCTTATTATTGTTACTATACAACACAGTATAAAGATTATCACAATATAAATGAATGGGTCTAGCCACTAAATCAACCACAGATAATTTAGAAGTCAAGTTCCTAAGATAAACTACCTGTGTAATAGCCCCATGACATGTCACAAACTCTGTATGCATGGCCGAGGAAGTCACTAATGTCTGCTTGACACTCTACCATGATATTGCACCATCTGCTAACATAAAGATATACCTTTATGTGGAATTTCTATCATCCAGACACATAACAAAGTTTGAATCTGTATATCCCATGAGGTTTGGATTGTTTATCTTTCTAAATGTGAACATTTAATTGTTAGTCCCCTTTAAATATCTAAACACTCGTTTAAATGCATTCCAATGGTCAATTCTTACATTAGCGAGATATTTACCTAAAAGTCCAACAACAAATGCAATGTCCAATCTGGTGCACACTTGGGCATACATTAGGCTACCAACCACACTATGATAAGGCATATATTTCATAGCCTCTCAGTCTATATCGATCTTTGGACATTATGCCAAAGATAATATCTCACTATGAGAGATAGGTGCTATAACCAGTTTACAATCCACTATATTAAACCTTTGCAGCACTCGCTTAATATATGCTTTCTGCTAGGGGCTTAATGAGTTTCGAGAGCTGTCTCGGTGAATCTAAATGCCCATTACAAAAGATACTTCTCCAAGCTCCTTCATGTCAAAATGTATAGCCAAAAGTTGCTTAATTTCATATAGCATGGTCAAGTCATTTGATGCAAGCAAGATATCATCCACATATAAAAGTAGAAAGATAACTTTGCTCCCCCAAACCTTGCAATATAAACATCTTTCAACTTTATTTTCCACAAAGCCAGAATAGGTAACAACCTTATCAAACTTAAGGTATCACTGTCTGAAAGCTTGTTTCAAACTATATATTGATTTTCTCAGTTTGCAAATCTTGTCAGGCTTTTCTTGATCCTGAAATCCTTCAGGTTGTTCTATATAGAACTCTTCACAAAACTCCTTGCTTAAGAAAGTGATTTTAACACCCATTTGATGTAGCTCCATATCATAATGAGCTACTATTGTCATAATCACTTTGAATGTGTCTTTAGAGGATACTGGAGAAAAGGTAACATTAAAATCAATCCCTTCTCTCTGAGTGAACCCTTTGGTAACTTACCGATCTTTAAACCACTCAACTTTAACCTGAGAGTCCTTTTTGGTCTTGAAAAGCTATTTACAACTTATAGGTTTACAATTCTGATGGAGATCAACAAGCTCTCATAACTTATTATGCTTCATCGATTGCATCTCATCCTTCATTGCATTCCATAACAAATATGCATAAGGTTTAGAAACGACTTTTGAAAAGGTAACTAAATTGATAACATGTCTAATATCATAGTCTTGTTCACCCAAATAGATTATGTAATCAGATAAAATAGTAGGTCTTCTCACTCCAGTGGATCTTCTTAATTAAACTGATTGTACATCATAAACCTCATTTTGTACAGATATGGGTTCTTATTCCTGCATTGTTATAGTACTAAGAGCTTAATGCACTAGTTCTGACTATATGAGTGATGGATACAAAATAACTTTAGTATTTGTCCTAATCATCTGAAGGGTGAGAAGGACAACCCTTATCAAAAACATAATATTCCAAAAACTTAGCTGTTTGTGATTCTACAATTTTAGACTTTCCTTCTCTACAACAAAATATATATGCCTTATAGTGGTCAAAATATCCAAAAAAAATTGCAACGTGTGGAATGAGAATGCAATTTATCTTCATAAGGATTATATAAATGTACCTTAATAGGGTAACCTCAAATACGAATGTGGGCAAGGCTAGGCTTCCACCCTTTCTAGATTTCAAAAGGCATCTTTGATACTGATTTTCTTGGGACTTTGTTGAGTATGTACAAGGTAGTCTTTATGGCTTCACCCTAAAGGTAATCAAGTAAATCATTCCTGCTCTGTATTGACCTCGTCATGTCATTTAGGGTGTGATTATGCCTTTTGGCCACACCATTTTGCTAAAGATTACTTGACATAATGAACTGAGCCACTATTTTACATGATTCCATATATTTGGCAAATGGACCCTTTTATTGTCCTGAAACCCTATGTTTACCATAATATTCTCTTCCACGATCAGATCTAATATTCTTGATAGATCTTCCCAATTGTTTCTCAATTTCAACATTAAAGATCTTGAATTTCTTAAAAACTTTATACTTTTTTAAAGCAAGAACATATAACCATAACATGAATATTCGTCAATGAATATAAAAAATATCTTGAATTAAATAAGGTAACTTTATAATGTCCACATATATTTGTATATATGAGGTCTAATAAAACAAAAGCACGAGTTAACCCCTTTTTCTTTATTTTGGTTAATTTACCCCTACAATAATCAACTTATGTTTCTAGATCATCGATGTAACATACCACTCCCATATAGTATATACCCGATATACCGAAGGATATTCGGGAACATACTCTACAAAAATAGCATGTTAAAATGGTTAAATCAATTCATTTTACATGTTAATCCATCGCATGTAATATAAAACATTCCAATAATCATGTTGTTCCAGTTTTATTCACAAACATATACAGTCTCAAATGTCAATACATTTCCAAAAACATATACCTATTTAACTGTTCCATATTCATTGTAGATACTAGGCTTATTTCAGATACTGTTCAATACCCACTGTGGATACCGAACTCGTTAATCCTTGAGCCTATGGCTCTGTGTGCACATTTATGAGCTTTAAGCTCTTTTTCACGTTAGTCACTCTGGTTACAACTCCTTTATTTGATCATGCACATCAATGTCATGAAATGAATCATTTCACATAATGTGCTATCAATCACTTTCATTTGGTGTGCACAGTCATTTATCACATTCATCATATCAGAGTCTGACATTCAACATTCAGTTGAATACACATTTTTTCCCACATTTATATACAATCAGCATGCACTTTCTATACTGTCCCGAATAATGATCTACGCGATCAATTGATGGTTTGTAATTATCACAATCATATTAGTAATAGTTTAGTAATCGACAATAATTAAAATAATTCACTTATAGTGAGAAAACATCTAGGTTAACTCACTACACATATAACTCATACAAAAACACATATATAATTGAGTTTACAAATCTAGGTTAACTTATAGTATGCTTCAGTAAGCTATTGCCTTGATGATCCGACAATGTCTAAATGTTGTCGGTGTATTTGTTCTTCTATTATCATGTAATACACACATAATTCACGTATTACTAAGTTGATCAATCACATAATTATTCATCCAAGCACATGCATATGTGTCATGTTCAATGCATACTCAACTGACTATTCCGGGTATGTATCCTTTTTCACAAGTCTTGATCATTCATTCACTATAACTTGTACATAACTTGTTTGAAATTAGGTATATACCTTAAGTAAGTTTGATCACTCTCGATTCATCAATAATACGATCACCAATCCTTTTCTAATGCTTTATATTCACACAATTTCTCAATTTTCATTCATTTATAGAAAATTCACATTGTTCATATCCTTTGAACCACATTGGAATTCATCAAAACATCTTGATACCATTAACAACTCACACTTCCCAAATTCATATGCATTGATATCAAAAATCCATTCCTTAAATTATTATATCAATTAATAACCTAAACTCATCAAACACTTAACCAATTGATTCATCATTAAACGAAGTTTATTTTAATCCTCAATTAAGACCAAATACACCTATTTATAGTGCCTTATCCTTAGAAGATTCATCCAAAGCACAAAACACAATTCTTTCTCGCTGCCAAACATTTCCACGATTGTAGAAAGGAACCAATACAATTCCCACAATCGTGGGATGGGTGAATTGAAAGTTCTCCTTTACTTTCCTTCCACTTTCTTTTAACTTTTGACATCTTTAAGATAGTTCATCAATTATACCTCAATTATACCTTAAATATGTTTCAATTCCTCATCAATTCATCTCTAATTCCAATTTAAATCATTCATCCGGTAGTTCACAAATTATGGTCTTTAAAGCATCAAAATCAAAACAAAACATAACCAATCAATTCATTAAATTCCCAACACAAAACATCACAACCAAATTCATCCCTAATCAATCATCATAAATTTTATTCTAAAATATTTCATTCACTTACTAATTCAGCTCATTGTCTCCTCAACCATCAAGCTAACCTAACCTTATATGCAATGTTTACATCCTTTTCTTCCTAATGTTCCTTTATGAACAAGTTGTGTTCTTTTAATAATAACTCTCTCTATAAAGGTAAAAATGTCATTATTCTTATGCCCCCAAAACTAGACTTCCATTAGTCTTAATATATCTAAAAATTACACAAACAACACCTCCCTTTAAAATATAATCTCCATCCAAATTCTGTCCTATTTCTGGTAAGAAACAAACTAGAAACCAATACTTAACCTTCAATAAATCATTATAAAGACATCTCCTAACCAAAATGTTTCACATAAACATTAATAAGCCATCAATAATCATTTTTCGTGTCTTATAATTTCACTAATTTGGACTCTAAGGTCCTAAAAAATTAGGAAATAATACAAAGTTCCTATACAAGAGTCTATCACAGGTAGTATTAAGGAAACAAGCATAACTCGAGCTCTAGTCACTATTTTGTCATGCCACTTTCATAAAGGTCAAGCTAAGACCTATATATATAACTTTCATTCTTTGAGTTTCTTCAAATTTGTGCTTTAAGGATATGAAAGACAGATCAAAAAAGAAAGATGAAATTGAAATCAAAATCTCAACTTACCTTGATAACTTCTTTCCTTCTCCTCTTCTCTTCCCCTTTTTCTTTCCTTTTCTCATTTTCATTTTTCTATCTCTTCTAACCTTATGGTCGACCTCCACTCTCACTTATATTTCCATTTTCATCCATTTTCTCTAGAAAATTCAAGAAGGCCAAACTAATCTATGTGTTACCATTCCATTGGTCTATGTGTAAGCCTTTTATTTGTATATTTGTTATCCTTCTATTGGTCCATATATCACTATTCTATTGGTCCATGTTTCACCTTTATATAGGTACATATGTTATCCTTCTATTGGTCCATATATCACTACTCTATTGGTCTATGTGTCACTTACTTTAGGCTCCACATACCACTCATTTAAGCCTACATATGTCACTACTTGTAAGGCCACACATTTCACCAATTATAAGGCTACATATGTTATCATTTGTAAAGCTAAATATGTCACCATTCTAAAGCTCCACATTTCACAAGTTTAAAGTGAAATTTGTCACAAATTTAAAGGGCCACTTATCCTTCATATACTTAAGCCACTTTTCATCCAATTAGTTGAGCCATTTGTCACTTATTGCCAATGCCACATGTCATCATTTCATAGGCCTAATCAACCTAAATTCTCATGTATCAATTTGTCTTGCTCTTTAACATTTTTCTTAGACTAGATGCACATATCATCTCATCAATTACTCACTTGTAATGATAAATTCCCAATTTACTAAGTATATTCCACCAAAACAAAATTCAAGACAAAATCAACTTACAATTACATCATGATCAGTAAAAACCTTTCATATCCCGGAACATGTCAATTGAGTGCATATAATATCTTGCAATGTTTTCTAAATCATGATTCATATGTGTATACAAATATTATGCAATGAATGAAATGCATCTCATAAATTCTTAAATGAAATAACTCGTGTGACTCAATCTAGTAGTTTATTCTCTTAACAATTTTAGTAGGCAAGATATTACAATCAAAATCTAAGCTTGGAGATTGTTTTCCTTAATCGATCTCTCAACTATGTCTCTAGAAATATGACCCAACCTTTTATGCCACAACATTTATGACTTATCCTTTATTAGGGTCTCTTTTTAGTAACCTGTTCAGTATATGAAGAAGGATACATCTCATAAGGGGAAAGACATATTCTATACAATCCATATAATAAGAAGGCATTATCAATGTGTTTTGCATTGAAAAATAATTGTACAACAGAAGCATCAATGACAAAACTATAACCTTCGTTATTTAAAATTGATGCAGAGATCAAATTCTACCTAAAAGATGATATATGGAACATCTCATGTTAAATAAGAACAAACCCTATATCAAGGTTCAAACATATATCCCCTATAAACATTACATTAACTTATTCATTATTGACCACCATTATTTTTTCCTCCCTTTTATTTGGCTTTCTCATACTTATGAATCCTTACATTATGGAGTAACATGATTAGAGACTCCCTATCTAGCCACCAAGAACTTCATTGGCTATGACAAGATTAGATTCATGGATCATACAAGTTAAGAAGTTACCTGACAGTTCATATTTTTCTTTCAAGGTTTTATACTTTTGGCAATCGGACTTTTTGTGTCCCTTCTTCTTATAGAATAAACACCTTAGACTTTTTACATCTACATGACCTTTGGCAACACTAGATTGACCAATATACACATGTGGAAAGAATTTATTTTTCTTACTTTTGAAACTTTGAGGCTTTACCTTTTCCATCCCTTTGGCTGTAATTAAGGTTGAATGTGTCATTTGAGGATACTAGAGAAAAGGTAACATTAAAGTCAATCCTTTCTCTCTGAGTGAACCCTTTAGCAACTTACTGAGCTTTAAACCGCTCAACTTTAACCTTAGAGTCCTTTTTGGTCTTGAAAAGCCATTTATAACTTATAGGTTTACAATTTTGAGGAGATCAACAAGCTCTCATAACTTATTACACTTCATAGATTGCATCTCATCCTTCGTTGCATTCCATAATAAATATGCATGAGGTTTAGAATCGACTTTTGAAAAGGTAACTGAATTGATAACATGTCTAATATCATAGTCTTGTTCACCCAAATAGATTATGTAATTAGATAAAATAGTAGGTCTTCTCACTCCAGTGCATCTTCTTAATTAAAATGATTCTTGTACATTATGAGCCTCATTTTCTACAGATGTGGGTTCTTATTCCTACACTGTTATAGTACTAAGAGCTTGATCCACTAGTTCTGACTGTATGAGTGATGGATACAAAATAATTTTAGTATTTTTCTTACTGTCATCTGAAGGGTGAGAAGGACTACCCTTATCATAGATATAATATTCCAGAAACTTAGTTGTTTCTGATTCTACAATTCTAGACTTTCCTTCTCTACAGCAAAATAAGTATCCCTTATAGTGGTCAAAATATCCAAAAAAATTGCAAGGAGTGGAATGAGAATGCAATTTATCTTCATAAGGATTATATAAACGTACCTTAATAGGGCAACCTCAAACACGAATGTGGGCAAGGCTAGGCTTCCACCCTTTCTAGATTTTAAAAGGCATCTTTGATACTGTTTTGCTTGTGACTTTGTTAAGTATGTACAAGGTAGTCTTTATGGCTTCACCCCAAAGGTAATCAAGTAAATCATTCCTACTCTATATTGACCTCGTCATGTCATTTAGGATGCGATTACACAACCACATCATTTTGCTCAAGACTACTTGACATAATGAACTGAGCTACTATTCTACATGATTCCATATATTTGGCAAATGGACCCTTTTATTGACCTGAAACCCTATGTTTGCCATAATATTCTCTTCCATGATCAAATCTAATAATCTTGATAGATCTTCCCAATTGGTTCTCAATTTCAACATTAAAGATCTTGAATTTCTAAAAAACTTTATACTTTTTTTAAAGCAAGAACACATAACCATAACATGAATAGTCGTCAATGAATGTAAAAAATATCTTGAATTAAATAAGGCAACTTTATAATGTCCACATATATTTGTATATATGAGCTATAATAAACTAGAAGCATGAGTTAACCCCTTTTTCTTTATTTTGGTTAATTTACCCCTGCAACAATCAACTTATGTTTCCAGATCATCGATGTAACATACCACTCCCATAGAGCATATACCCGACATACTGAAGGATATTCAGGAACATACTCTAAAAAATAGCACGTTAAGATGGTTAAGTCAATTCATTTTACATTTTAATCCATCGTACGTAATATAAAACATTCCAATAATCATGTTGTTCCATTTTTATTCACAAACATATACAGTCTCAAATGTTAATACATTTCCAAAAATTCACATGTACAATATACAACAGTTGAGAGATACAATCCTTGATACAACATAACTAAGACATTTGTAGGTACAACTAATCTCGACACTGGCTCGTATCTAAATGCAGAAGTTACGAATCCCGACACTGACTCGCTAGATCTTCTCTGAACTTGAAAATCGATGTTGCAATTTTGATGAGTTTGCAAACTTAGTGAGTGAATCATCATCGATGTGCTCACTCAAATAGACATAAACATCATAAGTATATACCATAGTTCAATCGGTATCTTACGTCATTCAGAATCAAATCTTATATATCATATTGTTCAGAATTTAGTACCTGATTACAGTATTCATCATATTTCAACAAGCCCATTATGAATACAAACATTTCATATAATCATTTCAAGATAATCTAATCATTCATTTCATCTCATTCATATCATCCACATATACACAAGCATGGCATATCATTATATTCACTAAATTCAGTCATTCTTTGCAAATATTCACATTGTACATGTAAAGTTATGGATGCAAATGCAAATGAAACTCCGCTTTCTTTTTTCATTTTGTTGTGACCAAGCGTCTATTTAATTGTCCCGTATCCATTGTAGATACCAGGTTCATTTCAGATACTATTCCATACCCATTGTGATACCAGACTCATTAATCCTTGAGCCTATAGCTCTGTGAGCACATTTATGAGCTTTAAGCTCTTTTCCACGTTAGTCACTCCAGTCACAACTCCTTTATTTGATCATGCACATCAAAGTCATGAAATGCATAATTTCACATAATGTGCTATCAATCACTTTCATTCGGTGTGCATAGTCATTTATCACAATCATCGGATCGGAGTCCGGTATTCAACATTCAGTTGAATACACATTCTTTGACACATTCACATACAATCACTATGCACTTTCTATACTGTCCCAAATAATGATCTCCTCGGGTAATCGATGGTTTGGAATTATCACAATCATATTAGTAACAGTTTAGTAATCGACAATAATCAAAATAATTCAATCATAGTGAGAAAACATCTAGGTTAACTCACTACACATATAACTTATACAAAAACACATATATAATCGAGTTTACAAATCTAGGTTGACTCACAGTATGCTTCAGTAAGCTATTGCCTTGATGATCCGTCAATGTCTAAATGTTGTTGGTGTATTTTTTCTTTTATTGTCATGCAATACACATATAATTCACATATTACTAAGTTGATCAATCACATAATTATTCATCCATGCACATACATACGTGTCATGTTCAATTGACTATTCCGGGTATGTATCCTTATTCACAAGTCTTGATCATTCATTTGTTATAACTTGTAAATAACTTGTTTGACATTAGGTATATACCTTAAGTAAGTTTGATCGATCTCGATTCATCAATCATACGATAATCAATCCTTTTCTAATGCTTTATATTCACACAATTTCTCAATTTTCATTTATAGAAAATTCACATTGTTCATATCCTTTGAATCACATTGGAATTCATGAGAACATCCTTATATGATTAACAACTCATACTTCCTAAATTCATAAGCATGGATATCAGACAATCCATTCCTTAAATTATAACATCAATTAATAACCTAAACCCATCAAACACTTAACCAATTGTTTCATCATTAAACTAAGCTTATTTTAATCCTTAATTAAGTCCAAATACACTTATTTATCGTGCCTTATCCTTATATGATTCATCCAAAACACAAAACACTATTCTTTCTCACTGCTAAACATTTTCACGATCATAGGAAGGAACCAATACAATTCCCAATATCATGGGATGGGTGAATCGAAAGTTCACCTTTACTTCCCTTCCACTTTTCTTTCAAATTTTGACACCTTTATGATAGTTCATCAATTATACCTTAAATATGTTTCAATTCCCCATCAATTCATCGCTAATTCCAATTCAAATCATTCATTTGGTAGTTCACAAATTATAATCTTTCAAGCATCAAAATGAAAATCAAAATAGAACATAACCAATCAATTCATTAAATTCCCAACACACAACATCACAACCAAATTCATCCTTAATCAATCATCATAAATTTTATTCTAAAATATTTCATTCACTTACTAAATCAGCTCAATGTCTCCTCAACCATCAAGCTAACCTAACCTTATATGCAATGTTTACATTCTTTTCTTCCTAATGTTCCTTTATGAACAAGTTGTGTTCTTTTAATCATAACTCTCCCTATAAAGGTAAAAATGCTATTATTCTTATTCCCCCAAAACTAGACTTCCATTAGTCTTAATATATCTAAAAATTACACAAACAAAATCTCCCTTTAAAATATAGTCTCCATCCAAATTATGTCCTATTTCTGGTAAGAAACAGACTGACAACCAATACTCAACCTTTAATAAATCATTATAAAGATATCTCCTAAACAAACCGTTTCACATAACATTAATAAGACATCAATAATCATTTTTTATGGTTTATAATTTCACTAATTTGGACTCTAAGGTCCTTAAAAACTAGGAAATAATACAAGGTTCCTATGCATGAGTCTATCACAGGCAGTATTAGATAACTGTAGCTCTAGTTGCTATTTTGTCATGCTACTTTCATAGAGGTCAAGTTAAGACCTATATATATAACTTTCATTCTTTGAGTTTCTTCAAATTCGTGCTTTAAGGATAAGAAAGATAGATCAAAAGAGAAAGATGAAGTTGAAATCAGAATCTCAACTTACCTTGATAATTTCTTTCCTTCTCCTCTTCTCTTCCCCTTTTTCTTTCCTTTTCTCATTTTCATCTCTCTGTCTCTTCTAACCTTATGATCAACCTCCACCCTCACTTCTATTGTCTTTTTCATCCATTTTCTCTAGAAAATTCAAGAAGGTCAAACTAATCTATATGTTACCATTCCATTGGTCTATGTGTCAGCCTTTTATTGGTATATATGTTATCCTTCTATTGGTCTATATATCACTATTCTATTGGTCCATGTGTCATCTTTATATAGGTACATATGCTATCCTTCTATTGGTCCATATATCACTACTCTATTGTTCTATGTGTCACTTACTTTAGGCTCCATATGCCACTCATTTAAGCCTACATATGTCACTACTTATAAGGCTACACATTTCACCAATTATAAGGCTACATATGTTATCATTTGTAAAGCTACATATGTCACCATTCGAAAGTTCCACATTTCACAAGTCTAAAGTGTAATTTGTCACAAATTTAAAGGGCCACTTGTTGTTCATATACTTAAGCCACTTGTCATCCAATTAATTGAGCCATTTGTCACTTATTTCCAATGCCACATGTCATCATTTCATAGGCCTAATCAACCTAAATTCCCATGTATCAATTTGTCTTGCTCTTTAATATTTTTCTTAGACTAGATGCACATATCATCTCATCAATTACTCAATTGTAATGATAAATTCCCAATTTACTAATTATAGTCCACAAAAACAAAATTCAAGGCAAAATCAACACATAATTACATCATGATCAGTAAAAACCTTTCATACCTCGAAATATGTCAATTGAGTGCATATACTATCTTACAATGTTTTCTAAATCGTGATTCATATGTGTATACAAATATAATGCATGTGAATGAAATGCATCTCATAAATTCTTAAACAAAAAAACTCATGTGACTTAATCTAGAAGTTTATTTCTTAACAATTTTAGGAGGCATGATATTACAATCAAAATCTAAGCTTGGAGATTGTTTTCCTTAATCGATCTCTCAACTCTATCTCTAGAAATATAACCCAACCTTTTATGCCACAACATTTATGGCTTATCCTTTATTAGGGTCTCTTTCTAGTAACCTGTTCAACAATATATGAAGAAGGATACATCTAATAAGGGGAAAGACATAATCTATACAATCCATATAATAAGAAGGCATTATCAATATGTTTTGCATTGAAAGATAATTATACAACAGAAGCATCAATGACAAAACTATAACCTTCTTTGTCTAAAATTGATACAGAGATCAAATTCTACCTAAAAGATGATATATAGAACATGTCATGTAAAACAAGAACAAACCCTGTATCAACGTTCAAACATACATCCCCTACAAACATTTCATTAACTTCTTCATTATTGACCACCATTATTTTTTCCTCCCTTTTATTTAGCTTTATCATACTTATGAATCCTTACATTGTGGAGGCAACATGATTAGAGGCTCCTTATCCAGCCACCAAGAACTTGATGTGGCTATGACAAGATTAGATTCATGGATTATACAAGTTAAGAAGTTACCAGACAGTTCATATTTTTCTTTCAAGGTTTTATACTTTTGGTAATCAAACTTTTTGTATCCCTTCTTCTTATTGAATAAACACCTCAAACTTTTTACATCTACATGACCTTTGGCAATACTAGATTGACCAACATACACATGTGGAAAGAATTTAGATTTCTTACTTTTAAAACTTTGGGGCTTTACCTTTTCCATCCCTTTGGTTGTAAGTAAGGTTGTATGAACAATGTTCTTTAACTTCTCCTCCTCTGCAATACATGGGATAAACAAAGCATCTATGTCTTAAGCCTCATCTTGAGAATTGTACATAGTAGCCAAAAAACCAAATTCTTAAGGAAGTGTATTCAGAGTCGAGTGAACTCTACAGGCCTCAGGAATATGGATATTTAACTCTTTCAGCTTACTCTAGAGGTGGACGATCCTAATGATGTTCTCTCTCACCCCCTTCTCCTGTGTACCTCATGGAGAATAATTCCGTCATTAAGGCACCTATTTCAACATTAGAAGATACCTAGTATCTCTAGGAGACATTATTTAGGAAGTCCTTTGCTATATTTGTTTCTAGAAGTCCACTAAGTAGATGCTATGTGATTAATCTCTTGATGATCAAATAACACATCCTCTTTGACCTTTCTTAGGCTACAAATTTGCCTTATCATTATCTGAGTTGTAAGATGTAGGTGTAGGTGGCTTGTCTCTAATTATGGCCATGTTAATGCCTGTCATCTATAAAAACAAACTCTACATCTGGAAAGTTGAAACCAGTTAAGGTTTCAATCATGACACTGTTATTGTTTACAGAAAAGGTGATTGTAAAATTGAAAATTTAATGATCAGTACAATTGTATGATAATGACGATATTCAAGATCAAAAATAATATTTGTATTGAGAATCATATCACAGATTCATGAAACACTTGTAGGCTAAATACATAATATATGCAGATAAAATTTCCACACAAAAATGATCATAGTACACACCGCTAATTCTTGTGACTCTACCACTTATGGGTGAATAGATCACTCAAGCAATGACTTCCTCCATCTTATGCCTTAGATGCATATCTTAAAATCTCATATAAGGCCAACACCTATGGGAAGAATAGCCAAACATAAGATCAGAGATATCCCAAAAAATGCAAGCAAAACAATTCAAATACTAACTTGAAAAGTCATTGCGGTGACTACATTCTCATTATTATCTAAATGGATCCTCAAACACAAGAGATACACCTTTATGTTATCATCACATTTTATATAGGCATATAATATATGACAGTGTACCATTAATAAATGCAAAAGCCTTATGCATATTCTTATTATCATATATTAGTGTTGAAAATATTATCAATATACTTTATTTGAGAATTCATCATAAGAAAAATCTCAATCGTATTGATAATTATGCAATATCAAATAATAACTGCACCAGATGATTTACGAAAATCACATATACCTCTTTCATTTTAATTCTAGAGCATGAAAATTCACTCAAAATGAAATTAATAACCTTTTATTTGATTTCTTGAATTTAAACCTTATTTATTACTAATATAATAAATCCAGAAAAATTAAAAAACCCACTTTCTGAATTCACGGGATCCTAAAATTGACCCACAATGACCGAAGAGACCATTTTTGAATTATGAAAATTAGAGTTTTATTTTTGTTACTGTAACACTAATGTCAATATAATGTCAGCACAACATGAATAGAGGGTGTGTGCAACGAACACGCCATGCTTGATGCACCTCTAGATGCATCAGATGCGTGTGTTGCACGCAACATATACGCACTGACATGCTTTGAACCTATATGGCGTGTGTGATGCACACTCCTTATGCACCTATGCCACACTCGCTCGACGATCTTCTCTTTCTCTCCCTACAATCGTTGGAAAATGGTGATTTTTGGTGACTTTTAGGCAACTTTTTCGCCACCTAAAGATCATTTTTAACTCGTTTTTTAATTCCAAGCATGTTTAACATCATACATGTAATAATAAGCAACATAAAACGTAAAAGCTAATTGGTTTCTTTGATATCCTTATGGAGAAAATCCAAAGAACTTTGTTTTAATTCACTTAATTACATAGTTGCTTTAATATCATGTGTAATGTGTAACATGAGCCTTTATTACATGCCTAAGATCAAACGTGAAAGTAAATAAATGAAGAAAATGCAAAAAATACCTATTTTGCTTTTCATAACTTCAAACAAGTTTTTTGATGTCGAAACCTTCGAACTTTCTCAACAACTTTTACGAAAGTTAATTAATCAAATGTCGTTAACATCTTTCTGTGTCTTTTTTAACGGGTGAATCTCTTAATGGGTCAGAAAATACAAATGTTCATGATTTACTAAGCAGAAATAGGAGACCTTAACAACTATATATAGTAACTTTGGGTCTTCCCATCACATGTTCGACCTACACTGATTATGATTCATTTTCTTCACTGGATTTCAACTTATTACACCATATCTTTTATTTGGTTACTTTATTACTTTTAACATGATCAAATTTGATTCGTTTAATTGTAAGATTATTAAAATCGTAATTAATTTTTATCCTACTTAAGAAAAATTACTAACATTAAATACATAAATTTATTATTTTAATATATGTATTTGTTAGATTCAGCCCGCATGCGAGACTCTCTTTGGTGCCCTTGGCAAAAGACTCTGATCTGAAATTAAGAGACGTTATCCAAGTCGATTCAAAACCCGACCTCTTCACCCGATCCAATTCAGATGTGAAGTTATGTCAGTTCGGGTCGGTCCTATATTTTAAAAGTTTTCTGTATGGATTAGGTCGGGTTGATGACCTGACGTGATCTGACCAACCGGAGACTCTTTTTGTATCGTCTTTGTTATGCTTTCGTCCATCTTTTTTGCTCCCATTGCGCTGGCCTTGATTCTTTCTTGGCAGCCTAAAAAATTAAATAACCCTACCTAGAAGCTTCTTTCTGTCTGCACTTATTACCTTTTGATTTGCGTGCTTTTCTATTCAATTCTCTTGGCCATTTCTAATTGTATTGTATCTCCCTGAAAGTGTCTCTTTTGATGAGCTTATCCATCTCCATGAGAAGGTAAAGGTGAGCTTTTTTCATTTTCTCTTTAAAGATACGATTTTTATTTGTTTTGGGTCTTTGGAATGTGTATTGTTGTGGCGAAATATGTTGACAAATGATACGTTTGAAGGTTTTCTATACCAAAATTAACTTTTGATGATGGTAGAAATTTGAGGTTTAAGCTGCTCTGTCTATCTTTTGAAATATTCCGAAGAAGGTTTGATTGACATCTTATGTTATCTATGTGAAAAATCAATAGACTGTTTGATGGGGTTGAATTATTTTAATTTTTTTATGTATTTTCATGTAATTTCAACTCTATTCTTATGATAAATTACTTAATTTATCTTTAATTTGTGTTGACTACTAGATTGGAGAGGAGCGTAAGCAAGAGACATTATAATCGTCTAATCAAATGAGCATTAAAGGTGGAGACATTTTTAATGGTCGGATAAATTAGCTACAGCAACATATACAGGGAGGCAACAAAACGCAGCGCACAAGAGGATTGAAGATTGGCAATTTTATTTGTCAAAATACGTAAGTGACGCAAGGGGACAGCAAATTAAATTGGGAAAGCAGGAGGAAGCAAGGAATTAACAGAGGAGAGCACAGTTAGACACGCAATAAATCAAGGAGGAGGCTTTCAAAAGTTGGGAATTTAATTGGCAACAGACGCGCGACAGATAGGAACAAACACAAGGAGGGGACCCAGCAATAAAAACGCAGTATCACGCACAGCAGAAGGAGCACACCGGACTGGAGGCTTTAAGTTGCAATTTTTTTTAATCGTTAAAGCAGCAACCAACAGCAGACGCAACGTGGAGAACATAGAGAGGAGACACGCGTGAGAAAACCAACAGCGCAGACGCAAAAATAAAGGAGGCAAATATAACAACGTAACACGCAGCGTTTTTGGAGGGTAACGCAAACACACTTGAATGAGCAAGGGATTTAAAAGGGTTGTGACCCTTATTTGTCCAGGGAATCAGGGATAGTGAGGAGAAGGAACACTGCGGCACTTGGAGAGAAGCAGTGGACGCAGGCGCTGGCTCGAGCAAGTGTCATCTGCGGCTTGGCTTGGAGACGTTGGAGAGCCGGCGCTGGCGTGGAGAAGAGTAGGCAGTGAACAGTAAAGGATTTTTGGCTAGGGATTAAGAATGGGGCTGAAGCATTTTTATTGGGAAAGACCCATGAAGAGTTAGACGTCCCGACACCGGTTCGGAGGTAACATCGACGCCAACGATCCGGGTTAAGTATTTTTATTATTATTTTGTTGTTTCTTTCTCTCGATAAAAATTGAGTGTGCCATCCTATTTTAAGTGATTGGGGTATTGTGTATGGATAATCGGATTTTCGTTATTATTGGGTTATTTGTGTATGAACCCGTTGAGTATTGTGAATTGATGATTTTAATGCGTTCATTGAATATTGTTGTACTAAGTTACATAAGCAGTGCGCAAATTAGGCCTTCCAAACAAAACACTACTTCTTGAACATAACCCTCCTCTCACTATCATAGGACCAGAATCTGGCAATGCGTATATGTGGAATGGATGTTGTCTATCATACCACATCTATGAAATCAGTTACGAATGCAGGTTTATACTCTACATGAAATTTGCTTCAACGATTTCTTCCATTGATTACCATTGTCAAAAACCAAATAATAATGGGAGTAAAGATATAATATTCAATTTCAGCCACAAGCTTATTCCCAGAGAATTAGAGTGGGGGAACCAAAGTCAACAGTAACTTGGAAGAAATGTTCAGGGTAGCAAAACACGAAAGCCACTTCCAGGTATTATCCTAGGAAAGAAAAAGCAAAAAGCATCGAACCATGTCGCTAGTGGTTCCACTACAAACCCTCTCTAGAACTGTCAAACAGTTGCATGTCTTTAGTCTTTCTTCACTTGGACTTGATTGATTTCCATTATCAGATAATGAATTTTCAACTTTTTGTTAGGCATGTGTTAATAAATCGAGCAGGTCTTTTCAGTACTGAATGGAGTGGTTTGCGGTTGTTGTTTCCCTAATTGTACTCTGGATTGCTTCATTGTGTAAAAT
>JANITW010000006.1:52031912-52042353 GCA_027564335.1 Erythroxylum williamsii
ATATATCTTTTATTTAGTTTTGGCATTTTAATTGGACATATAACATATAACTTGTGGAGTATCATTATGGATATGTTGGAAATTACTGATGGATTTGCAAATTGATGAAATTAAAAGGATAAAGTTGTTACATATTTGAATTAAAGTGGGACTCTTATTATGTGTGGGATTTGTGCATATCTTCAATCTACAGTAGAAGATAATTTTTTGGTGTATATGCGATATTGAGTTAATGTGGGAGTGATATAGATGAGATTTTCGTTATTTGTTAATGAAGAAAAAGAAGATGGTGACTGTTGCGTTTTGGTAATTGGAACATTGCTATTATGAGGTCAAAGCAAACTCTCTTTAATTGATTGTGTTTGTGTCATATACGTTTACTAGTAGTAGCTGTGGGGAATCTTCAATGTTTGTGTTGCCTACATCTTCTACCCATAGCAGAAGTCTATTACTAACATGGGTATGTGGCAACTGAGGTCTTGTGGGTGTGTGTCACATAAGTGAAGTATGTGTGCGGCAACTTGGCGCATGTGTGTGTGTGAGACAGACATGAGTGAACAACAATGCAATGCGGTGTAGTGAGCTAATGATGAGGTATTAGCGTTGCATACATTTTTTTTGAATTAACAAAGTTGAAGTTAAGATCATATATTAACTGTATTGTGCGACAAAGAGTGGATATGATGCGTGGGTTTTGTAAAATGGAGAAGTGGGTATTAATTACATAGCTGATGTGATTGTTTTTGGGTATAGAAGAGTGCACTGACTTGCGCAAGTGTTTTGGATATAAGTAGTGCAGTGGGCGAGGACTATGTGTGTGGTCTTTCTACTGTGATTTTAGTGGCTATGAGGACGAACTTGTTTGAGCAGTTGTGTGGATATTTAAGGCGACCAACCTCTATGTTTATTGGATTTTATGAAAAAGAGAATATCAACAACTTGGAGAACGTCTTATACGAGAGTGGTAGCTTTGCTGAATTCGGATGGGACGATAAGTATGTTGGTATAAACATTCTATGCTACAAGGATTTTTTTAGTGAAGATATTGAAGCCTCACTGTAAATCTTTCGATGGTCAATTTCTCGTTCTTTCGTTGATGAAGTGATATATTTAGGGAAGTTACTTTTTATTTCAAGTGATGTCTTTATTTATGTTGGTTATTGTTTAATCACTTGATTGTTTATTTCGGATTTTATTATCAAAAGTAATTGAAAAAAATTCTCTGTTGAGGTTAACATAAGTCGGTTGTATTATTGAGTGTGAAATTCTTTAACAGGAAGTGAGGTTGAGAGATAGTGTCAAAGGTTGAGTGGTATCGACTCAGTAAAGTCTTGGATAAATCTATTATATTTCAGTAAAAGTTATTAATTAAGCTATGTGAGGGCCCACAGAAGTAGACAAGATGTGCCGAACTGCATCATCAAATTTTCGGTCTTAATTTATTTTTTATTCTTTTAATTTTTCTATTTTGTTTGTTTGTCATAAGTGAATCGAAAAGTTTACGAAACAATTATCCCCTACGATTTTTTTCAAAAATATGAAAAATCATATATAAATTTCGATTGTAATTAACATTTAAATTATTAAGCACACTTACTATTAAAACATTATCAAATTAACATTATTAATTATAATTTTTATAATCTCAACTTTTGGGGACAATTTCAAAGTTTAGTTGATAAAGGTCTATATTTAGTGACAAATTATATATTTCGTTGCTAAAAGTATAAATTTTTTTGTGACGTTTTCAATTCTGATCACAAAATTAGGCACTTTTTACGAAGTGCCTTAGACCTAAAAAGGCAAACAAAATTGCTCTATCGTTTCTATATTTTATATTTAAAGGCAAACAAAATTGCTCTATCGTTTCTATATTTTATATTTAACTTCCATTTGCAGGTTCTGTAAAGTTCCCGTGCAAAAAGGAACTGTAATCGCGATAAAACTATAAATTAAGTTTCAATATGTCTCAAAAGTTTTCATTAGCCCAGAGGTCATTCTCCAAATATAATAATTTTAGGATCAAGTAAACTATATAAAAAACTGGCAATTGGTGACGGCGACGTTTGTCTTGTCTAATTGGTCCCCCAACTAAAAACACCAAAGTGTGTACTGCTGAAATAAATAAATAAATAAAAACACCAGGGCTTCTATTGACAAATGAACCATCAAACTTCGTTGCAGCACCACAAGCCTGTTGGAAGACTAATTGGTTATTCACTAGTTTTTAACTTCTTCCAATTGAGAAATTATTTGAATACGATAAAAAGTCTCTGTCCCACACCAGGGTAAGGCACTTTTTGAGCTTTTGGGTTCAATCAATATCTTTTAAAATTTGATGATATGTTGTCAAAGATAAAATAAGCCATGTTGGGAAGAATAAGTTAAGCATTAGATGTTTGTTTTCTTCAAAAGTGGAAAAGCCATTGGCGGATGGATGATGCAAGTACTCTTTGCCGGCTACAGCTGCAATCAACATTATTGTGTTGTAATTGTGGATTGAAGGAAGATGTTAATTTGGGGGGCCCTCTTTTTATTCATTTTGCTATTATCTTGAACTTGTCTACTTGGAACCCATTGTACTTTCTGCTTTTGTCTTGGCGAAGATAGTTCACATGTTAAATTTATGATAATCTTATACAATGAGAATTTTTAAAAAAATTATCATTCAATGCCTTATCCGACAAAACAAAGCTTCTTGGACTATACTTTAATTGAAAAAAACTCTTTCATGAGTCGCAATTATATCCGTTAACTTTCAGCTAGCAATTAAAATATAAACCGCATGTATGTGCTGAATCCCTTACCCTACATTCATCCTGTATGCACTTATAGGTACTCCTTTTGATTCATAATAAGTGTCGTTTTAAAAAAATACACGTTTATTAAGAAAGTTAATAAAATTATAGATATACTCTTATTAATACTCCCATAAATACACGCTTATTAAGAAAGCTAATGAAATTGCATATTAAATTGTCTTGAAATTGTGATCTATATAATTAAAATAAGAGAGAAATGAAAGGTTAATTTTGAAAGAAAAATGAATGATACTTATTTTGAATAATTAAAATGTATCTAAAACCACACTTATTATGAATCGGAGGGAGTATTTAGTTTACACATGCCATTGTTTATATGTATATACAACAACTACATTACTTGTGGATATCTCTATAACAGACATAATTTAAGCAGCGAATGAGAGAAATTTGTAATTATATGTGTTTGGCGTGGTCACTTGTTTATATATTTAATAATCAAAGAGTTAAGTGAGTGAACCACAGCCTGACTTATGTCATCCATCTCATCAATTTCACTGACCTAATGTAAACTCTTTTCCAGCTTCCCAAATGGTCTCTTCTCGCATTTCCTTCTTCCAGAAATGAGAGGAACCTTATTCGTTTATCCCTGGACTTGTTCTACATTCATCAATTTAGTAACCCGGTCCTATCCCTCATTCAATTAACTATGTCTAATTTGTTTCCACTCGAACCTTTTACTAACAATTTCTATCGCCTGTACCTAAACCAAACAAAATATGGCTAATTTAGCCAAGCAACGAAAACAAGGAGAAGTAAGCAGATCTCTCTCTCTCTCTCTCTCTCGATCTCTATTATTGGATGATTCATGCATTTTATCTTGTTATATATTGATCGTTTTAAGGCTATGTTGTGGACGAAGGTGGCAGTTATTAAGAGTATAATAAGGAAGAAGTTAGGAGGCAACAACTTCGTTGCAGAGTTTCCAAGCTCCCCAGAGACCATGATAGACCCCAGCTCATGTTTGGAGCAAACATGTTTCATTCCCACTAGACGCTTACTTGATCATCGAGACACCTGCAAGTACTAGCTGCTAACTGCTTTCTATGATATTCACCATCTATCCTGGTTTTCATTTTTTCTTACTTACTATTATCATTAGCGTAAGCATCAGTTAGATATGATCTGGTCATTTATATAATCTTGTTTTCTTCTTCCTAATCACATGGACCTTTTGGAAAAGAATCTTTGTTGGGTCATGGAATGTGGGAGGTGTTGCACCACCTGAGGATCTGGAGTTGGAAGATTGGTTGATCACAGCCACTAACCAAGCTGACATTTATGTTCTCGGGTACGTAATTTTTGTATTTATATTACCATGACAAGTTTAGTATCGTCTTTATACATCAACTCCAAAATGAAACTCTTAATTAAGTTATCTATCTATGACTATTTGACAGAAATATGACAAGATAAAAATTAATGCGATGATCTACAACGGACTGACTTTTGAATTCATTACTAATGATTTTATGAGGTTTACGTGATCTCAGGTTCCAAGAAATTGTGCCTCTAAGTGCTGGAAATGTCCTTGGATCTGAGAACAGCAAAATTTCCATGAAATGGAACTCTCTTATCAGAGCAGCTCTATGCAACAAATTATCAACGCCCAACCATGAAGATAAAATGGGACGATTCCGAGACAGAACTGAATCGAGAGGCACGAATTTTGCAGGAAACAGCTCTCCACATAACTTTGATTGCATTTTAAGTAAGCAAATGGTGGGAATATTCTTAAGTATTTGGGTACGAAACGATCTTCGGCAACACATAAAACATCCTAACGTCTCATGTGTAGGGTGTGGTATCATGGGTTACCTAGGAAATAAAGTACGTAGTTGCATCCAAATGTATAGTATGGTCTCTTATATTAAACTTACGATGTATGCTAAGGGTTGCTATAGTTCTGATGACTTGGTGATTAACTGATTAATCTTGGTACCATACAGGGCTCTGTGTCAGTTAGATTTTTGTTGCATGAAACAAGCTTGTGTTTTGTGTGTACTCATCTAGCCTCAGGAGGGAAAGAAGGAGATGAAAGATACAGAAATGCTAATGCTGCAGAGATTCTATCTCGTACAAGGTTCCCTCGAGGCCCCTTGGGTAATCTGCCCCGAAAAATTCTTGAACATGAGTATGTATACCACATATACTACCCATCTATCCATCTAATATATATATATAGGAGACGTTGAACAAGTGACTCTCCTTTCTGTGTTCAGTTTTTCTTGATTTAGAATCGTAGGGTATCATAAACTTTACTAAATAATAATAAATTAACTTTTCGAGACACTATTTACCTTATGAAGAAATCGAGATCAGTCATTGGTTAATTGTCAACCTTTTGGATTGGTTACGTCAAATAATTTGTTTTCAATTACAAGTGGTGTAGGAATTGACAAATATATTTTGGATATGTTGTTGGTGAAGAACACAAAGACAGAATATCTTTGAAGCAAGTTTAAATATGTATTCCAATGGGGTATGTTGTGTGAATAGATAGACAAGTGCAAGATTTTTGCATAATTTAAATAAAGCACACTAGTCATTGCATATGTATGTATACATGTCACTGATTTGAAATTTTGTTTTAATGGAACTAATGTATTACAAGTTGCCAATGTTAAAAGAAAAGGAATACATGGTGCATATGATCTAATGAAACCGACAAAACCGATGCAGACAGGTGATTTGGCTTGGCGACTTGAATTACAGGATATACCTGCCTTATACCGCTGCACGATCTCTTGTCCAGGAAAAGCAGTGGAAATTTTTATTGGAAAAGGATCAGGTATATATTAATTTTTTTATAGTTTTGTTTGGCTAAGTGTTATATTCTTACTGAATTAATAACTACACTCAATTCCAAGACTGAAAATTAATTAATTAATTAATCGTGTACATGAAAATAATCAAAAGCTTAAAGCCGAGCTCATGGAGGGTGATGTATTCAAAGGTTGGCATGAGGGAGTAATCGAATTTGAACCTACCTATAAATATTGTCCGAATTCTGGAGTTTATTATGGTTTTGGCCAAAAGAGAAAAGGTGAAAAGAGGCGTGCTCCTGCATGGTAAGTTTACATTTTTCCTGCTCTTCTTATACGAGTAACTGCTAATTACCAAACAGCCTGTATTTGCTCCATATCATGCATTAACAATTATTTAAGTAGTTCTGAATATGGTATAAGTGTTATTTTGGCATTCCAGGGTTTCACTAACACTATTATTCCACGATCATGCCCACATCAAGACCGTAATATTATTGTGGTCTACAACCTATTGCTTGGGATATCAAATTGTTTTAATAGGATTTGAAATTATAGTTAATGCCACATGGAGCATAATTGTAACTTTAGGGGAAGTGAAGGGCATAATATATAATTAATTTTCATGAAAATAGCCTAATAAGACATGCGTGTTTTTGTAGGTGTG
Organism: Erythroxylum williamsii; assembly: GCA_027564335.1. NCBI lineage: Eukaryota > Viridiplantae > Streptophyta > Magnoliopsida > Malpighiales > Erythroxylaceae > Erythroxylum > Erythroxylum williamsii. The sequence continues at coordinate 52,038,167 of JANITW010000006.1, forward strand.
ATAGGATAATTTGGCTTGGAGAGGGGCTGAAGCAAAACCAATATGACAGAGGAGAATCAAGACTGTCCGATCACAGGCCCGTCCGAGCAATTTTCACTTCAGAAATCAAGCTCACCATGAATTTGAGACGATAAGTTTCAAGCCAAGCACATGGATCTTGTTTAGTAGAACAGTGGAGTCTATATTTGTTATCTCTCGAATTTTTTTCTTAATAAATAAGCATAATTTAAATAATTTTTGAGATTTTGATAGATTAAATTTTTCGAGTTAATTATTATGTCAAAATTAGTAAGATTTATTGAATGAGTAGATGGAATTAAAGTGTTAAGGTTATAAGAATGTCCAAAGGTGTTTTTAGCAAGACACTTAAAGATAACGAATATAAGGCATATAAAGAAGGGTAAAATGGACATTACACACTCATTAAGGGTAGGATTGGAAGAGAAAAATGTGGTCTTACATTTAAGATAAGGAGAAAACGTGAATTGGAAGAGGAGAAGAGAAATAAGAAAGAGAAAGAAGAGAGATTTCGGTGGTTAAGAGAAAACAAGAGAAAACAAGCTAGGGTTTCAACTTTCTTGGCCTTCAGGAGAGATTTTGAGGTTGTTCAAGAAGGGTAAAAGGCAGAGGAAGAGAAAAGCTTCCATTTGAGCTAAAAATCTCTTCATGAGTGAAAAATCAAAAAAATCAAGAAAGACAAGAGAAGCAAGAATATAGACAATTTGAGTAAGTCTTTAAGCAAGGAAATCAAAGTGGGTATATATTTATAATAGAGTAAATAAGCCACTACATGTTTTCTTTGAATCAAGAAAATTTAATGATTTCAATTGCATCATAAGTATTGCATCTATCGCTTCTTGAATGAATTGAAAATCTGCTATATATTTTATATATGAATTGTGTTGATATGTGAAAAGATTTTGAAAATAATTATTTCTGAAAAGATACATGTTTATGGAATCATGTTTTTGGAAATATTTTCGAAATATTTCATGTCTATGAAAAGTCAATATTCAGAAAAGTATCATTTTGGGCAATATGTTTACAAGTATATGAAAACAAGTTTTCAAGAATGTATCATTTGGGCAAACAGTTTTCAATTTATGATGTTATGTAGATTTGGTGTAAACCATTCAAGAATATCACGTGCAAGTTGACCAAGTTAAAGGTTTCTCCCGCTTTCCAGCTAGTGACATTCGGAGCTCCTTCATGGACTCCCTCAAGTTTACGCTTAGGCAAAACCACTATGTAAGATTGCGATAATACCTCAAGTTTACGATCACATAAGATCATTATGTCAAAATGTGTAGTTCGTCATATTCATGGATTTATCCAAACCATTTTGATGTGCTTATGTTCTTATTATATATAAACAGGTTTGATGGATTCATATTTTGTAGTTTCAAGATTTGACTATATAATAAGAATTTGATAAACATTTGTTTTTCTATGACAAGTAAATGTTTTTAAAGATTTTGCTTATTTTTCCGTTATAAACTATTACCTACGAGTTTTCAAATTTCCCAAGAAAAGAAGAGAAAACAAGTTAGGGTTTCAATTTTTTTGGTCTTCAAAAGAGATTTTGAGATTGTTCAAGAATGATAAAAGGTAGAGGAAGAGAAGAGTTTCCATTTGAGCCAAAGATCTCTTCATGGGTGAAGAATCAAGGAAATCAAGAAAGACAAAAGAAGCAAGAATATAGACAATTTGAGCAAGTCTTTAATCAAGGAAATCAAGGTGGGTATATATTTATAATAGAGTAAATAAGTCACTACATGTTTTCTTTAAATCAAAAAAATTTAATGATTTCAATTGTATCATAAGTGTTACATCTATTGCTTCTAGAATGAATTGAAAATCTGTTATATTTTTTATTTATGAATTGTGTTGATATGTGAAAAGATTTTGAAAATAAATTTTTGTGAAAAGATACATGTTTATGGAATCATGTTTTTGAAAATGGTTTCAAAATATTTCATGTCTATGAAATGTAAATATTCAGAAAAGTACCGTTTTGGGCAATATGTTTACAAGTATATGAAAACAAGTTTTCAAGAATGTGTCATTTGGGCAAACAGTTTTCAATTCATGAATTATGTCTTATGTAGGTTTGATGTAAATCATTCAAGAATGTCACATGCAAGTTGACCAAGTTAAAGGCTTCTCCCGCTTGCCCGCTAGTGACATTCGGAGCTCCTTCATGGACTCCCTCAAATTTACGCTTACGTAAAACCACTATGCAGGATTACGATAATGCCTCAAGTTTACGACTACATAGGACCATTATGTGAAAATGTGTAGTTCGTCATGTTCATGGATTTACCCAAATCATTTTGATGTGCTTATGTTCTTATGATATATAAACAAGCTTGATGCATTCATATTTTGTAATTTCAAAATTTGACTATATGATAAGAATTTGATAAACATGTGTTTTTCTACGACAGGTAAATGTTTTTAAAGATTTTGCTTATTTTTTCGTTATAAACTGTTACCCACGAGCTTTCAAGCTCCCTGATAAAAGAAGAGAAAACAAGTTAGAGTTTCAAATTTTTTGACCTTTAAGAGAGATTTTGAGATTGTTCAAGAAGGGTAAAAGGTAGAGGAAAAGAAGAGTTTCCATTTGAGCCAAATATCTCTTCATGGGTGAAGAATCAAGGAAATCAAGAAAGACAAGAGAAGCAATAGTATAGACATTTTGAGCAAGTCTTTAAGTAAGGAAATCAAGGTGGGTACATGTTTATAGTAGAGTAAATAAGCCACTACATATTTTCTTTGAATCAAGAAAATTTCAATTGCATCATAAGTGTTGCATCTATCGCTTCTTGAATGAATTGAAAATCTGCTATATATTTTATATAAGAATTGTGTTGATATGTGAAAAGAATTTGAAAATGAATTTTTATAAAAAGATACATGTTTATGGAATCATGTTTTCGGAAATGTTTTCGAAATATTTCATGTCTATGAAAAGTTAAGATTTAGAAAAGTACCATTTTGAGCAATATGTTTACAAGTATATGAAAACAAGTTTTCAAGAATGTATCATTTGGGCAAACAGTTTTCAATTCACAAATGACATATTATGTGGGTTTAGTGTAAACCATTCAAGAATGTCACATGCACGTTGACCAAATTAAAGGCTTCTCCCGCTTGCCCACTAATGGCATTCGAAGCTGCATCATGGACTCCCTCAAGTTTACGCTTACGCAAAATCATTATGTGTGATTGCGATAATGTCTCAAATTTACAACTACATAGGACCATTATGTAAAAATGTGTAGTTCGTCATGTTAATGGTTACCCAAACCATTCTGATGTGCTTATGTTCTTATGATATATGAACAAGTTTGATGCATTCTTGTTTTGTAGTTTCAGGATTTGACTATATGATAAGAATTTGATAAACATGTGTTTTCTACGACAAGTAAATGTTTTCAAAATTTTTGCTTGTTTTTTCGTTATAAATTGTTACCCACGAGCTTTCAAGCTCTCCCTCCCCCCTCCCTCCTTTTATCCCATCTTCAGGTAATAGCTAAGAGATCAAGTGATCAAGAGCTTAAGGGAATTTCTCTAAATTTGCTTATTTTGTATTTGATTTTGGGAAAGCAACAAGTTTGTTTGTTCAAGGACCTTTTGTAATTTGAGATTTTGAGACAATGATGTAATATGGCTTGGAATGTTAGACCCCAAACTTTTCTTGGAAGCTAGAACTATTAAATGAATAATTGTTGGCTATTATTCATGCAAATAAAAGGAGAATTCTTGAATTTGAAATGGATCAAGAAAGATGGTTTAGATACAAGATGAGTTATAGGAGAAATGTTGGAAGTTAAAAGTTGAAAAATGAATTGAAAAATGTTCATTAAGTATGCTTCGGTGTTTTAGCCATAACTTTTGTTCTAGTTATCCGAATCAGATGATTCATAATTTGGATTAAATTAGAGAAATAGAGTTACAAATTGTCTAATGAAATTGAGTTCTAATTCAGTCTCTAAAAAAGTCAATTTTTGGGTGGAATTTGAGCATAACATATTGTTTCAGCATAAGAACAGTTTGGAAATGTTTAGGCTATAACCTTCAGATTTCTGAACCAAATTGAATGATTTGGATGTCATTAGAAAATTAAGACAATGAGGAACATTTCTATAGAAGGAAGTGCAAGCAAATTCCTTCAATTGCATGAT
>JANITW010000006.1:52139257-52157900 GCA_027564335.1 Erythroxylum williamsii
GCTTCTTGATAACTGCTTCTTTCTTCTTGATTCTTGATCTTTAAAGAAACGGTTATTTAGTTGAGTTCTGTAACTAAGTCAAACTGATTTGATTCTTCATCTTCGACTCCTACGTGTCATTTTTGCTTCGCTTCTGTCTCATATTGCTTCCGTCTCATTTTATTTCACTTCCATCTCATTTTGCTTCGCTTCCGTCTCATTTTGCTTTGCCTCTGTCTCATTTTGTTTCGCTTTCGTCTAATTTTGTTTTCGTCTCATTTTGGTTCGCTTCCATCTCATTTTGCTTCCGTCTCATTTGCTTCGCTTCCATCTCATTTTGCTTTTGTTTCTGTCTGGTTTTTTTTGGTTCCGTCTCAGTTTGCTTTTGCTTCCATCTCATATTGCTTTTGCTTCCGTCTTACTTTACTTTTGCTTCCGTCTCACTTTTCTTTAGCTTCATCATTATTTGGTTTTCATCAAAATTAATCGTAAAGTCATTTTGACTTAACAGATCTCATTGAGTTGCCCAATGGTATGAAAGCCATTAGATGTAAATGAGTATTTAAGACAAAGAAAGACTCACGAGGCAACATTGAGAGACATAAAGCAAGAATTGTTGCTAAAGGGTTCACTCAGAGGGAAGGAATCGACTACACGGAAACATTTTCTCCTATATCTAAGAAAGATTCTCTTCGTATAATCATGGAATTGGTAGCTCATTTTGATTTTGAGTTATATCAAATGGGTGTGAAAATAGTGTTCCTCAATGGTGAACTAAAGGAAGAGGTTTACATGAGACAACCTAAAGGATTCTTCTCCAATGATGGTGAGCATTTACTCTGCAAGCTTAATAAATCCATATATGGATTAAAATAAGCCTCCCGGCACTGGTATTTAAAATTTCATGAGATTATCACTTCATTCGATTTTGAAGAGAATATAACGGACCAATGTTTATACTAGAAGGTCAATGAGAGTAAGACTTTTTTCTTGTGTTATACGTAGATGATATTTTATGTGCAACTAATAATAAGGGTTTGTTATATGAGGTGAAACAATTTCTCTCAAAGAATTTTGATATGAAAGATAAGGGTGAGATATCTTATGTCATTGGCATCAAGATCCATAGAGAAAGATCTCGAGGCATTTTAGGTTTGTCTCAAGAGACTTATATGAACAAAGTTTTAAAGAGATTTTGGATGAAAGATTGTGCACCAAGTGTAGCACCTATAGTGAAGGGTGATAGATTCAATTTGAATCAATGCCCAAAAAATGGTTTCTAATGGAAACACATGAAGAACATTTCATATGCTTCAGTTGCTAAAAGCCTTATGTATGCTCAGGGTGCACCAGACCTGACATCATATATACTGTTGGAATGTTAGGTAGATATCAAATAACCCATATGTTGACCACTAGAAAGCTGCAAAGAAGGTTATGAGATATCTTTAGGGCATAAAAGACTGCATGCTTATGTACAGGAGAACAGAGAACTTGGAAGTAGTTGGACACTCCGATTCAGACTTTGCTAGCTGCATTGATTCAAGAAAATCAACATCTGGTTATATTTTCATGCTAGCTGGTGGAGCTATATTTTGGAGAAGTGCCACCCTAATTGCTACTTCTACTATGGAGGCTGAGTTCGTATCTTGTTTTGAGGCCATCACGCATGGTGTATGGTTGAAGAGTTTTATATCTGAGCTTAGAGTTGTTGATTCAATTTCTAAGTCATTAAAATTGTACAACGACAACTCATGTGCGGCCTTTATAGCTAAAATAACAAGAGTTGATGTCGAAGTAAACATATCTACATTAAGTATTTAGCCATAAGAGAACATGTTAAGGAAAGGAAAGTTGTCATTAAGCACATTAGCATTGAGTTGATGATTACAGATCCTTTAACTAAATGCATGCCTCCTAAAAAATTTAAGAATCACGTAGTAGGAATGGGACTTAATTCCATAATATGATTTTTATTGTACATTTGTTGCTTCAATGGGACTATTATTTAATTTAATGTTTTTTATATGGTTTTGTGCACATATATTTGATTGTTTTGACAAATATCATTTAATTTGGACCTAGAATAAATATATGGTTTATTCATTAAGCTTAAGGGCTAGTGATGAGAGATTTTATATATTGTAATACATGGAATATAGTATTCACTAAAAGAAAACCTATCGTCATGATTCGTATATTTGGTTTCTTGTTATGTTTGATATTGGGTTAAATGGACCAAGTAAGAAAATGTGAGATTTTTTTCCGAAATCTTCCTACTGTTTAGAATTTGGTCCATTTAATGGTTTAACCAATTAATCACGCAAAAGCCCATACATCATCATTTTCATCTTCTATGATAGGCAAAGATGATGAAGCGATGAATTAAATTTTTTTGACCCCCTATCCTCGACTTCACGCAACAATCACTAGATACCATCGAGTTGTGGAGGTCAGAGGCTAGAAGGTTCAAAATTTTTTGAACATTGCTAGACAATATTGGTGCAATGGCTAGAGGTATTCTTCTATTATACTTCCGTTGCTGAACATTGTGAATAGCATGCATGTATCTTGTTTATACATAAATGATCTTGTGTTTTAAGATACATCCGTGGATTTCATTTTATAGAAAAAAAAGTTTATATGAAGAAAGTCGATCGAATGGTGGTTGCCTTAAGAACAATAATCACTAAAAGGTAAAAACTGAATGAAGAAAGATTCAGTTGAGAGTTGAGACTGAATTAAATGCTACTCCCTCCTATTCAAAATAAATGTCGTTTTAGAGGGATACACACTTATTAAGAAAATTAATGAAATATTTGATATACCCTTATTAATTGCATGTTGAAGTGTCTTGAAAATATAATCTGTGTAATTAAGATATGAGAAAAATTAAAGGATAATTTTAGAAATAAAATTATAATTATGCATGAAAAGTCACGAATGACACTTATTTTAAATAATTAAAATACCTCTAAAACGACTTTTATTTTAAATAGAAGGGAGTATATTATTGTAATAGAAAGTATCACAATCCTTTCGGATACGTTTGCATTTAACACTATATCAACAGATCTAACGAGTAAACACGCGGCAATTTATTGATCAAAAGTTCTATGACTGAAAATAAAAATGCTTTGGTTACAACATAAGGTATGGTAAAAAAAATTCATCATCCAGTTTCTAGAAATGTTTCCCATAAAGACCTGATTGAGTCTTGCTACAAAAAATAAAGACAAACATTTAATATAATCTTAGCATATGCTCATTACATGCTAATAAATTAACATTTCGTGGTTGATGATTTGAGGATGACCATGAACCAAATGATCCAATTGTAAGAAAACTTAATTATATCTTAGGAGAAGTAATTAACGGACATAAGGCATAGAAGGCATCGCCAGTCGTCTCATTCTTTTAACAAGAAATTTGCAAGAATCCATACCCAGCAAATCTACACTTGTCATATAAACATCTACATTTGCTTTCTGTTCTTTTTCAAGTGGATCAAACTACGGATCTATTTAAGTATTTAGATGTCACTTGAATTGTGTAAATGAGCTTGCGAATATAAGTAACATTTTCAAAATTCTCTAATTCTTGAGGTTGGAATTAGCATGAACAAAACGCTAATCAAGTCATTAGCCCTCAGATAATTACTTACAACCAAAATGAACACAGCAGAGAAGAGAAAGGAGTTAACTGGGTATGAATCGAATCTCTTCTCTTCCCATATGTTTTAACGATAACGATAATTTGTGATTACTGAGTGGTCAGAGAAGATGCATTCTCAGTAGAAGCAGTAGCAATAGTAGTAGTAGAAGGAGAAGAATTTTTATGATTGTGCATCCAAACCTTAAAAACCTGTCTGCTCACTCCAATCCCTCTACAGAACTTCTCAACCTCATCTTCCTCATCTCTCGACCTCTGGAGCTTCCACCCCAGCTTCTCTGCAAACGTCAACATTTTCTCTTTCTGCTCCATCGTAAACTTACTCCTGAATCTCTTCTTCCTACCCGACTCCATCATCATCACCGCCCTCCTGTCTCCGCCATACTCGATCATTTCCATGACTTTCGTCGTCTCTTCACGGCTGTAGGTCACCTTACGGTGGAAGTTGCGGTGGCAGCCGCAGGCTGCGCAGTGGAGGGTGGGTGGAGAGGAGGAAGCGGAGGAGTCGAGAGTGAACTCTCCACATCCGTCAGTGGCGTAGCTGCCGATGCTGGCTGCATGGTTCCTGAGACATTCTTTGTACAGATCGGTTACGTTATGACCCTCCATATCTCCTCTCTTTCTCTCTATGCTTTATGTTATATTCGGTTATAAATAGCATATGGTTAACCAGAGTAAGAGGCTGTTATCTTTTTTCATCTTTTCATTTTGTTTTTGTGATTGATGATAGTGATTCTATCTGTTTATACTATTGTTTTAGACTAAGGAATTACTGTTTATCTTTATGACACATTATTTATTTAATCTCTAAGCTAAGGAGCTAGCATTGCCAAACTCAACCTGAGACATTTATGTAATAGACCTGAGCTAAAATTGGTTATCACATAAATTGACTTTGTAGGGATGATTGAGATTGAATTAGGTCCCCACCGCCATGCTGAGACTCATTTGCTAAGACCTTGAGGAAATCATACTTCTAAAATTGATGAGATTCGCCTCCCTTTATTTACTTAGCTACGTAAGCTTTTTCACATTTAATGACAATAATAGTCATGCTTGAATGGTATTAGTAAATTGGACAACATTTTTGATAAAGTTATCTGGTTCAGTCTGATTTTGATGGGGCTGGATGCTGCTGCTGGGATCCATAAGACTGGTTCATTTTGACTCAGAGATACCTGCAAAACAGTAAAGGCACACCAGGGGTTGACTGCCGGTAGGCCCCTCCGACGCTCAAGTTAGTCTCTTGAGAGAATTTTTGTGGCTGATGAATAAAGAAAAATAGGGTTCTTGAAAGTCGTACCTTTTTCATGATGAGGTAATGAATTTATATGGTTAATACCTATAGGAATTAGGTTAATCCCCAAAGGATAGGTCGATCGGCCCATGCGCCGTCCTGCATCTAGGCTTGAGCCTAGCACGACCGACCCAATCACTGTCTATGATTTTTTTTTTTTAATTTTGTGTTTGTTACTCTTAAGTATAAACAACTGATCATTGATTTTTTATGTTTGGTGTTCCCCAACTTTTTTCATCCAATTGTTCTGAAGAAGTAATCAAAGGCAAAATGCAAATTTAAGTTACTGAGAGAATATAAATTAAAAGGTCAACATGTTTAACTTAAGAAGACAAAATTGAGTTAAGCTACGTTCTTTCTTTCTTTTTTTTTTTTTGGTTACTAAAAAGTGCAAAATCAGCATTTCGATAGAGGAAAAAGATTTAACTGTTTCTACCAACTAAATTGGATTTAAAAATAGCATAGATCTCCTCGTATTTTGTGTTAAATGTGCATTTACTTGAGGACTTATCGTACTTCTGAAACCAAAAGTTTGGAAATGTTGGAAAAGAAAAATGGTAAGAGAGAAGAGAATAGGCAAGGAATAGATTCAAGAGATAGACCTCCCTCCCCTGTCCGTCTTGGCCCCCTCAGGAAATATAACCGTTTTTTTCTGGTTTTCTCAAAAAGCACATAACATACATAGGCTGCGTTGTCACGTAATATTATATTGACAGATTAAAACTAAGTGCACAGAGTTGTGGCCTGTGGTGGGTTTCAGGCATCATGTATGGGACTAGTTGAATAATTGAGGTGGGAAATGGTGAGCTCCTCCTCGGTAGTCGGGACTTCACAAGCTGTTGATTCAGTTTCCTCACCATTCACCAACTCTCTCCCTGTACCTCTGGTGTACACTTGGGACCTCATTTACTCTTAACAAATAATAATATGTATTAACCTTATGATGATAATTAAGTTTATTAATTGACTCATCATTTTCTAATTAATTATAAGGTTAATCTTAAATTATTATGCACATTTTTTATACATATAAGGGCAGTTGAAAAGAGGAAGGTGATGCAAAGTATGGTGAAGATAAGATGTGAAAAGAATAGTGGGGGAGACCATTACAGCTGGTGTGGAGAAATTGTGCAAGTACAGGAGGCTCGGTTGCTATGTCTGTATCTTGTCCTTAGGCTTTTGGCAGCATCGTCTTTGCTCCCTTTTCTGGGCTCAGTGTCTTGTCATTTCTATAACGCTCACAGACATCACAGGCTGCACCAGTGCATAGGGACCCAGGTGAAGAAGACCCGCATAAATGAGAAGGTAAAAATTAATAGCCACTCTTGTGCGATCACAAAATAATAGATAAGATACTTATAATGCCCTAGACGTCCATGACGGACGCAGTCGCATGCAAGATTTTAGATTACGGATTTTGAGTTATGGAAGTTATTACAGTAATTATATAGTGTAGTTATAAACAAAATGTAATAAATAAATTTAAACGCAGCCCCAATTTTACATAATAAGAGAATAGTTTTAATTTTAATTTTAAAAGGATTAACGAGCAACTTTAGAGTATATAACTCGTATATCCTCTATCTTTACTATGCAACTGCAAGACAGGTGCCTACTTGTTCCAAGGCAACCTAATTTCTTTATGGCACACTTGGTTTGGTTGGCATTTCAAGAAATGAACTTAAGAGCTTGATGCCATGTCCATACACCTTGTTTAAAATCGTATAAAAGCTTTTTCAGCTTTCAGAAAGTTCTGAAAAGGCATTATTTACATTAAACAGTGAAGATACAAATTACGCGAACTAGTGAAACAAAGAATGAGAAACAAATCACTTGTTTCTATTACTCTATTTCTATCATATTCTAAAAGTATCCATCTATTCAATAAATAATACTTCTTAAAAATAAATGGATGGATATACTTTCATAAATTAGAGTTGAAATAGGACTGGTTCAACCTGATTCTGGCGAAATTGTACGTTGCCGTTTAGATCCATGAAGTTGACTGTCTCTAATAAGAGTTCCTGCAAAACAACACAAGGTACGCCGGGAGTTGGAATCCGGCAAATTCTTCCGACGCTCAAATTAGTCTTTTATGAGAATAGGATAGTTGAAAGCAGAGAAAACTAGGATTATGATCACGTACCCGTATCATGGCAAAGTTATACCTTATATATGAGATGGTTGTTAGGTTTGAGTCTTTACGTATGCATGAGAGACTTCCACCTGCAAGTAGGCCGTGGATGCGTAGAATAGGGCCCGGGCCTATCGTAGCCAATAAGAATTAGGTCAATCCATGCGGAGTGGACCAATGAACCCGTGAGTCGTTTTTAATGAGTTTGAATCTAGCACGACCGACTCAACCAAAGACAACAAGGACAAGTAATCTAAATCTCAAAAGAATGGTATGAATAATAACACGCTTCATAACATCTGTAAATATCGTCTGGTGGGAAACGGGGAAAGCTTTTGGCCATAAGATAAGCTTTATAATGTGAATATTGTTACTGGAGTTTTGTTTACTTGTAAAGCTAATAAAATGTTGATGAGGTGGAACTAGTCCTAATTAAGTTCCCTTATGCATTAACGAGTAAACCCGTCCATCATAAATTAATTTATAGTGGATCAATTTATATGATCGCCTAGCCAGCACAAGTAGGATCACGTGAAGTGGTCAAGGGATGTTTATTGACAGGCAAAACCTGAATGAGTATCATCGGCTGGGTAAAATGCGTTTAGAATCAAGAACCATGGCGGACTCTATCAAGATATCGCACAAATGGGTTCATCTCTCGGAGGAGAACTGGTGAATGTGTACAACCTATAACTTATTCAACTCTTTCCATCTCAAATTTCTTTTAAAAACCGAAATTTATGCAACTACATTCAAAGTTCACCTAGTATATATACATAAAGTCAGATAATACATATTAACTAAATATAAATTATAATAGAATAAATATAAAATCCACCCTTTTATTTCAAATAACGAAAATATTTATTTTTATATGGTATAATCAATTTCTCCATAATATTTTTTAAAGGAGTTATGATTTAAGTATTTTATTTTTTTTGAAAATAATCATATTAAATATAACATATAATAATGTCAATAAAATCATACAATTTTATGTAAATGTTTAAGATAAGTGCAGACTAATTTGTTTGACTGATAGGCTCATACATGTCAAAATTTAGTTCCTAATTATTTTTTTTAGGTAATGTATTGGTGCACACGTACTCTATTTTATTCCCGAGTCATTCGTCTTATGATAATAATTTGATACGCACCCAATTTGATTTTGAGCGATTTATCCCGCGCAATGTGATGGTACATGCTCTATTTTGGCATTTGGTTAATAGGGTCCTGTCAACCATTACACTCAACAAGCACATTCACAACTTTTTAAGGCCTCACTTTATAGAGTTCAGATCCTCTATTTAATTTTATGGCCTCTTATTGTGTCCAATGAATCTCAGTCATTCATTTATGTGGATCTCGCGTAGGTCTCACATAAATAAACGCGAGTCCCGCATAAATAAATGGTTGAGATTTATGGGACAAAAAAAGACACCATAAAATTGGACAGAAGATCTTATCCCTACTTTATATCCCAACTTGTACGAAACAAGTCACATATTACAACATTTACAAACAGGCACCAACACCATACAATGCAGTCATATGCAACACTCAAAAAAAATTTCTTCGATCCTCAGAAACAGACTCTATACACACATTAATAACTATATGTCAAGGTTGACCAAACCAGGCAAATTAAATGATTTTGATGGCTTGATTGTATACTACCACTGATAAATACCCAAATAAATGATATTCACCGAGTCAAGAGTACTACTTCGAATAACCACTTCTACAACAGAATGACCATCATCACAAATTACACGAGCAATAGGTATCACATGTAAACTATGCCCATGCTAAAAATATTTTCTTGCGTAGCTACATTTTTAGGTTTTTAGAAGTTCACAAAAATATAAACAATCTCTCTACTAATTTGGAGTAAAGTTATAGATATTAAGTTTTCTCAAACTCTGCGTTTTAGGGGTCGTTTTTGTTTGTACATTTGTTGTTTTGGAAAATCACAAAATATCACACAAATTTATACTCAATAAACATAGGGGTGTTCATGGTAAGGTACTCTGACCCATTCATAAATAACCTGAACCTGAATGTCAGGTTTGCTAATTTCATGAACCTGAACCTGAACTTAAACCTAAAGAACCTATAAGATCGGTTAATCTATTTTCAGATTCGGTTCTCAAGGTAATCAGAACTTATTCATATCCATATATATGACTAAAAATTATAAAAAATAATAAACTCTATTGAAAATTTATTAAGAAATGAGACATTATCATAAAAACCTTACATAAGGTTTTGTGTTCAATTTTTGTTAATATAATGAATAGCAATTATTTTTATAGTTAAATTGAGAATAACAATGTAGTTTGTTCTTATACGAATCATTGATATAGTAATATAGTTTGTTCTTATATGAATAATTGATAAAACTGTTAAAATCACTTGTAAATTCAATTCTTCTAAAAAAAGGCAATTCAATCCAACGATCTTAATACAAACCTTGTAAATTTATGGCGAAGATTACTTGAATCACAATTGATCTTCTATCAAATATCGCAATATGGTTTCTTATTATTATGAATCAATGCGAAAATGAACCGTTTTACTAGACCTTATTGATTAAAAATATATAAATATTTTTCTAACATCATTAAATCTTATTTTATCATGTTAAAGTAAAAAATAATACTAAACTAATAAACACAAAAAGTATCATTTTTTATTGTAACTTAGCGTAGAAAATGCAATTAATATCATAATTAAAACTTTAAATATTATATTATATAAAACGCAGCCATATAAATAAATACAATTCTATACTATATTACTAAATCAACTCATTTTTCATTACTTTCTAATAAATAAAACTATATTTGTATTTGTACAAGACAATATTATTTATTAGCAACTATATTATATATTTTTAAGAATCAATATTATTTGCTTGTTTAATGTTTATAATATCTCATAAATATCTAAGCTAATATATGTGCCTTAAAAAATTAAAATTGTAGGTTTCTTAATAAATGTGTTTTACACTTATTAATTTCTTTAATTAATCACTAAATGATTATATTATTTTAGTCAATGAATTTTTCTACTAATAGTTTAATACTTCGATCAATAATTTTGACACATATTAATTACTATTTAAAATAGAAGCATTGAGTGTGATGCGTTAGTTGTTACTTATAATAGAAATGTTCAAGATTAACGTTTAATAACATAAAATTAAAGTAGTTTTTTTTTCTTTTTTTTCTTTTTTACTCCAGAATTAATATAGTAAATACTAGTGAATTTATTATTGTTATTATACTATTAAATTATATCGAAATATATGATATGTTTTTTTTGGATGTTTTAGGTTCAGGTTTAAATCTAAACCTATAAATTATGTTCGGTTCAATTAACCTAGAACCGTAAGTTAGAAACCTAAACTTGAATTATTAACCTGATTTTACAGATTTGGTTAACCTTATTTATAGATTCGGCTCATGTGGTTCAAATCCATTTAACAGGTTTGCGAGTTTTCTTGAACACCCCTAAATAAACATACCTAGGTCCTTTTAACCTATCAATTTGACAAAAGTGTAAATTCATCATGACCCTTACATGACTGTAATTCTTACTCAATTTAGAGAGATAAATATTATTTAATCTTACAATATACTATTTAAAGCAGTTAGGTAATAAAATAATTAACCTTAAACCCCTAATTGGTATATACTACAAATGCCATCAAAATCATGTAAATGTTAATAAATGTCATTAGAATTATCGTTATTTCCTTTTAATTTGCTTTCAAAACTTTCCCATCATGATCTAATACAAAGATAACGATTTTTCTCATTAAAAACTAATTTTAAAAAATAGTTTTCAATTATATTGGCTGAACAGTAGAAGACATTGGTCTACCAATCCTTGATGCGTAACACGAGTTGACTAGTAGTGGTTTGGGTGAGCCCGCACCGTTAGGTTTTGTCCCGTTTGGTCACACCCACATTCCGTAGGGGGGCACTGCGCATCCCGTGGAGGCAGCGGGAGTCGAACCTGTAACCTCAGAATTTTGTTGGGTGCATGACCCACGCCCAGGTATTATCCCGTTTGGTCACACCCACATTCCGTAGGGGGGGGCTGCGCATCCCGTGGGGGCAGCGGGAGTTGAACCTGTGACCTCAGGGTTTTGATGCGTTGAGACGCATGCCTCTCACCTGTGAGGCGTAGGTCATGCACCCAACAAAACTCTAAGGTCACAGGTTCGACTCCCGCTGCCCCCATGGGATACGCAGTGCCCCTACGGAATGTGAGTGTGACCAAACGGGACAAAATCCAACGGTACAGGCTCACCCAAACCAAGTAGGATACATAATTAGTTGATAAATTCGAATTCGTCCTGATTGTCTTCTAATGAATTATAAATGATTTTTTTTTATTTTTCTATAATCTCTTAAATTATCTCAATCTAATATTTCTATATAAAAAATATTAAACAACACTAAGTGATGGTAGCAAATTAAAAATCATTTTTAATTAAAAATTTACACTTTTTTTTAAAATATTATCGTATATCAATTAATTGTACACTTTCTAAACATCCGCAATTTATCCAAAACTTAATTAATAAATAATTAAAATATTTCTAAAATATTAAATTTTATATAATCATAAATATCAGAACCTCAAATTTTGAATTCTCACATCTGACATGACCAAAACTATTTGAAGCAAAAAAGATTAATCTAGACCAACCATCCAACACAAACTTAAGAAGCATACTTAAATTTCAAGATAACCATAGGTAAGACAAATTCAAATATTAAAAGGCATTTTAAGATGCACGTTGTACACTATTTCGTGAAGTTTTAAATTCATCAAATGTAAAGCTGACATTACTGAAGTACTAAGGGGTACTGATGGCTTTACAAATCAGTTAATTGAAGTTGGCAAACTGATAGATGAAATATGATACTATTATAGACCACGTACGGATCCATTGAGAAATTGTTTGGATGAACTGAATCTGGCCTAAGTTCCAGCAAGAAGGCAAATTGCAGGAAGGGGAAGGGCGCAGTAAAAAATCAGGGGTACTATGAACCTGCTGCATCTCGAGGATATGGTTGCAACAATAGAAATGAAGAGCGCCATGAAACATCCACCCCAAGTTGATATAATAATAGACTTAAAGTACGTTCAAGGAGGGAAGACATAGGAAGATGTTCGAGGTAATTACGTAATTTTTATGTAACATTAAAAAGTGGTATTTCCAAATTAATCATAAGTTTAAGGAAGAGCAATTAGTATCGGTTTCTTTTGGTGTGAAAATTATCGTTGAAACTGTACCCAACAAAGGTTACCATAGAAAGACTAACTATTCTGATATTTGTACCACTTTTAGGCCTTTCATAAGAGATTGGATAAAGCAACCTCAGTGTAAAATAACGTAGCCAGTCGATCCCGATACTGAAATGAAAATTTTCGAGAACTTTCTCAGTATGTAGCAAAAGTTGATGACAAAGATTAGGACATCGAGCAGAAGAGACTATAAAGCATAGGCAGATGCTATTGGAGGGAGTTCGCTCATGTCTGCAAACCAATTCATCATATTTGTTCATTAGCCTGTTAGTTCAATCATAGAATGTCAGGCAAAATGAGAAGGTGTCTAATCACATAAAAGAATCAGTAAAAGGATTCTATCCCACTGGTTTTCCTCCCTTACCCTTACTTTCCCGCATAACTCAGCAAGGACAGTCTTAGAGGAGCAAAATAACCATGATGGGAAATGCTAAATTGTGGATTTCAATTAATTTATCTTAAAAGAGGCATATTTTGTTGGCTTGGAAGCAGAGTTTGAACAGAGAGGCAAGTCCAAGACAACGTGTAGAAACTAATCTACGAGCATGCATGCGACCTAATGTCTCAAGTACAAGTGATCAAAGAATCAAATCCATATAGCATGATTTAGTAGCACTGACAGCTCATGTATTTAGGCAAAAACGTGCCTTGTAATCTGAACCTATAAGGATCAAAAACATGAATAGACAACACAATTAAACAACTGCAAACAAAAGGTCACAAGTTTCTACTAAAGGAAGTTAATGACAGTTTAGAGGGTTAGAGATGTTGAAGACAAAAGTACAACTGTTGGTTCTTAAACATTTGATTGTCTCCCATTCTTACATCAGATTCTTGGGTCCCCACTCATTTATACAATAGTCAACTGGGAATCAAATTCCCAGTTCATGAACCTGCTCAAGTTTCATTTATTATCTATCTCATAAGAATACAGCAAGTCAATATTCTAACAACTGGTGACTATCCAAACATGTGACGGAGTTGGCAGTATATAACATTGATTATTGTTAGTAGAACTGTTCGCTTTTTGGTTAACCCCCAGGTAGCACAGGTACATTGAACAACTTATTAATTAAGTTCGTATCAATCTTGCATATATTTGTATGTCACCCTAAAGTTTCTAAAAACATAAAAAAAAAAATATTGGAAAGGCATCGTTGCTTCGAGCAGGTAAATATTGGAGAGGCACCGTGTCCGTAGTTTATTTGCTTTGACATTAATTTGATAATCCGCAACTTCTTTTAAGTGTTTATGTAATTACTAATTTCCTGATAGAAATACATACAAGCAAGGTGAAGTGTGTATTCTAAAGTATATGTTGCATGTGCAAATGTTCCATTAAGCATCGCATCTATCTGTGCATCTAACCTTGTCTCTGAATTGAGCTTCAACGAGAACTAGTTCTTTGGTTAAAGTGTTCTGGATATCTTTATGAATTGGAAATCAAGTTATAATTGTTTAGCATATCAAACTGGAGGTATTGTTCTTTCGTCAATAAAACAGTAGACAAGCTTTTGATTTTGGATGTGCACATACAAAACTAGATAGAATGTCTGGAAATCCCATTCTAATCACTGTGTTTGGTTATAGCATCTGACACCATATTCCAGTTATGGTTGCAGTCAGTTGATCAGTGAAAATGGAGCTGCATATTATGAGCTGTAGGATTGAACTTGGTGGTAAAGTATCTATGTCACTTACAATGCGTTCATATAGCTGTATAGTATCACTTATGCCCACGAAGTAAGATGGAACCCGCGTGAATGATGTATCTGCAAGCTGGCCTCAATACCATCTTACCACTAAGAAGAAAAGAAAACTTAATAACCTCCGAGCGTTATATTTAACCTGCTAGTTGCTAGTTTGACAAGCTTTTAGTCATTTCTCAAAAGACTTCGCAGTTGCTTAATTGTGAGGAATTATGAAATGCATTACTTCCCAACACATTTGGTGCAAATAGAATTATTGTCGTTGTTGTATGATCAATTTTTAAGAATTTATTTATATTATTTGACGATATACATCATATTTTGTACCTTGTTAATTATTTATTATTCAGGAAAAATAGTACAATTATAAATTTCAGTTGTGTATGTGTAAAATTAAGAATATTAATATAAGATAAATCATGTTTATAAAATTAGATAGAGATTGGTTTATAATGGTTTGAGAATTAACTATAAAAATTGTAAATTTGTGGCTTACCTAAAATAGGCTATCTTCGATGATCATAAATTGATGAGTTGTTGAGATATGAGCGAACTGTACCTAGGTACTTATCTGGGAAGTAAGTATCGTGACATTTTGAATCCCAAAAATATCCTATGTTGATAGTTTATTATTGGAGTAGTACTGGGATATCTTAAGTTAAGGGCTATTCTGTGTTGATGTTTATGATTCAGAGTAGTAACAGGATACCAACTTAAATTAAGGGATTGAAGAATTCATTGACAATATTTATATATCTTGTTATATTTCCACTCAGTAGGTGATTATTATGAGTAAAGATGAGTTAACGGACTATTAAATATAAGCCTACCAGGTAAAACAACCCTGGTTAAAGTAACAAAGAGGTAAACTATAAATGATAATAATAAATATAATATTAGTATCAATAATTATTAATAATAAGATTAAGGACATTTATTAAATGTTTGGGCAACTGAATATTGTTTGTGTTTTTTAGTATTATATGTGTATTTTATCATTTGATTATATGTAATCTCCTTTGGTTTTAAGATTACGGTTAAGTTATCGTTACTGAATAAGAAACTCACATCTTTTTGTTATATTTTCTAAGGAGAGAAATTGTTGTTTGTGTTTTTTAGTATTATATGTGTATTTTATCATTTTATTAAATGTAATCTCCTTTGGTCTTAAGATTACGGTTAGGTTATCGTTATTGAATAAGAAACTCACATCTTATTGTTATATTTTTTAAGGAGAGAAATTGTTGATAATCTTAGTATACATGATTGATTATATGAAAAAGTGAGACCAGTAGATCAAATTGAGTACAATTGTTTTATTGTATATACTTTTGAATACTACTATTTGGGATAGCTCTAATTGTACAGATAATTTTTTAACTGATGAATGTTATTTTTAAATTAATAAAAAGATTATAATTAATTATAACTATGGAGAAATTTAATTAAATTGTAGTTTAAGAATTTGGGAGGGTCATAATATATGTCTTATTTTCTTTGCCAAATCCCAAGAATTAATATGTATAGTTGAGCTTAGTAGGCACACAAACCCAAAAATTCTCTACTTGTCTAATTTTCATATAATCTTAGTCGTATTCTCGTAAATAATGATAAGAGTTTAGTATAATTAACCCAAAATTTGATGATACAATTAATTAATCAATCAAAGCCAAAATTTGATGATACAACGAATTTATTTTAAATAACATATTTTAACATGATCATATGAATTAGGAATTAGTGCAAATTTAATCACCACAATTTAAGTCTTCAAATAATACTATTGTAATACGTAGTATAGACCTTATTATAAACTCCGGATCAACATGAAAGGATTAAAAACAAAGATAATGCGGAATACTTGATTTCCGTACCTATACTAAGCTCCAAACGATGACGAATCTCCCTGAACCTTTTATGGAAAGTACTCAACGGGACACAGCCTAAGTCTTTCTACAGTTTTCTCAATACGTAAGCTCTCTTAACGGGTTAAAGATTCCTTATGCTTACGATTGATATGAGCAATTGTAGGAGATCTTAACCTTTATATAGCTTTCATATCGGGCTTCCCTATCACAATGTCGATATAGGTCCAATCCACACTAATTGGAACCCAGTTTCTACCCAGACATTGACCCATTAATCTCGATAATTTATTGGGCCAATTTATTATCTTTATCTGTATCAAATTATGTAACTTAATTAATAATTTATTTAAAAACTAAAAAATGCAACTAATAGTTGTCCAACTTTATGGGAAAGGACAAAATTGTTCAACAATCTCCCATTTGGACAATTATTAGTTGCAGTTTTGACTCTAATTTAAAAAATAGTTTGAAAACTCGATTAAACCACACTACCGTATTAGTTAACTAAGTTTTAAAAACAAAATATTTAATCCAAATATAATGAAAGTCCATCATTCAGTCTTGCAAGGCTTTTGATATTGAAAAGGATTAGATGCATATATCATGTATGACATAGATCCAATGCACTCTAGTATACCTAATACCTCACTAACATGAATGAAAAAATGGAGTATGCCAAACTCCGATGATACCTTTATGATCTAAATTATATCATCTTCGTTTGTAGGTCTTGATTTCTCCAACTTTGTGCCAAATTGCATATGTTAAACTGTATTAGAGAAATCATATTTCTCTCACCGAATGCTAAATAACATTAGAGAAAACTTGTTTCCTCTCATTAAATGCTAAACTGCATTAAAGAAAACCTTTATGTTCTCTAACTTTATGCTAAATTACATCAGAGAACCTTTATGAGATTAAAAACTTATATCCCCTATGTCATGTCAAACTTTATAGATATTTATACTAAAACTATATATGTCTAAATGACATAGGCATAAGTTCAATCTATATATACCTAATGACCTTTAAATGTTTAAGATCGACACAAATCTTAAGAATTTTATATGTATTATGACAATTTATGACAACATGTAATACTAAGTATAAACAAAGATCATCTTTGTTGATGAACCATCATACATCAAAATGTACAAATTTAATTGGAGCAAACATAATAATCCCCTAACTAATAGTGTCTAAAGATGTCAAAACACCCATATTGTATACTTGTGTCACGAACACAAGTGGGTGAAGTCCTTTAGTTAAAGGATCAACTTATAGTTTCTTAGTCTTTAAATACTCCAAACCTTAATTTCACCTTTTCATATCAACATATTTATGACCAAATAATTGATCTTTAAATGCTAAGACCTTATGATATTCTTTGTTGTTATTAAATAACATGAGGAGAAGATTATTATAGTACAACTGAATGGGTCTAGCTATTGAATTATCCATAGATAACTCAGAAATCAAGTTTCTGAGCTAAACCGTCTATGAAACAGCCCCATAGCATGCACTTTACATGCATAGTTAAGGAAGTTAGATTGTCTTCTTAGCACACTTCTATGACATTGTACCATCTGTAAACTTAAAATTGTAACCTTAAGTGGATTGTCAATCATCTGGAAACATAGCTAAAATTTGAATCCGAATTTCCCTACGAGGTTTAGTCTGACGACTTTGCTATATGTCAACATATAATCCTTAATCCTCTTTAGTATCTTAATGCTCACTAGACTGTATTCAAATGGTGTACAACTGGATTAACTAGATATTGATCAAACAGTCAAATAGTGAATGCAATGCCCTACCTAGTACATAGCCAAGCATACATTAGGCTATCCACCGTATTAGTTTACGTAACATTCCTCATAACCTCTCTTTTTACTTTATTTTTGGATATTGTATGAGAGATTATCTCTCACTATAAGAGACATGTGCTACGACAGGTTTACTATTAAATGTATTAAACCTTTGTAACACATACTCAATGTATGCATTCAATGAGAGGTTTGGTGAGTGTTGAGATCTGTCCTAGTGAATATGAATACTTAAGATAGAAGATGCTACACTAAGGTCGTTTATGTAAAAGTTCTTGACCAAAAGTTGCTTAACCTCATACAACATGGTCAAGTAATTTGACATGAGCAATATATCATTGATTGAACCCAAGTTTATATTGTAAATTGGAGACACTTTCATAACCTTTACTATACTTTTTGACTTCTACTTCTTGATTTTGTGCTTAAATTTGTTGGGCCCCAAATTTTTCCTTTATTGATGTTATTAAGTATGATTTGTGTTGATTGTATAATTTATTGCTTAGGTTGATGGAATTGGAAGTATTAAGTGGAGAATTAAGATTACAATGAGTATAGTATGGTGTAAGTGGAAATGAAAGAGTAAAAATGTCTAAGGGCATTATGGGAAGATCACTTAAGTTGGTGAGGTTAAGGCTTTACAAGGAGGGGCATTATGGTCCTTATGATTCCCTTTAGGCTTAAGGAAAGGAAATTAGAAAAGAAAGAAAAAGAAAAGTGAGAAGAGAAAGAGGGAGAGTGCTGTGGAAGAGAAAAAAGAAGAAAAAGTGGGGCTTAGCAATCCTTGAAGAATTTAGAAGAAATCAAAGCATCATCAAGTAAGTTAAGCTCTT
>JANITW010000006.1:52177022-52187457 GCA_027564335.1 Erythroxylum williamsii
TAATTTCTTAACCAATTCTATACATTTTATTATTATCAAAACATAAGTAGGATTTAATTTGTCAACCACCATTGGTCTAACACCGATTAAGTGAGACGACCAGAGGTTGCACTCTATATTGCAATCCTTGGAATTAAATTTTTGATTCGATTTCCAAGGGAGTAACCCAAAGAGTAAACACAACCAATCAAAATGGCGTCGTTGTCAGGAAACCAAGCAATTGGTTTTCTTTAGGTTAGCCGTTGTCACCTTTGTTTGTCATTGATGATAGGAACCTTTTCCTTTAGATTTTATATTGGATAGTTTAATTTCATACTTGTCCATAGTATAGTTTTTTATTTTTCTTTGCATAGCATACATTTTGAAAACACAAACAAAAACATACTTTCACAATTCGATTTTTCATACTTAGCACCTTTCATACATACCCATCTTCATACATACTTTTACACACCATACACTCGCATACTTCACATCTCGCCCTTTCATTTGACTTTGTGTGTTTGTTAGTAAATTTTGTTACAATTTCTTTCATTTGAATTGTTTCTGTGCATGCCCCGGAGAGCTAGACTTGTTCCTTTCCAACTTGAAATTGAGAGATGTCTAAAGAAGATAAAAAGAGAGAGGAAAGAACAAGAGAAAAGTAAGGTAGTTGTGGAAAAGGAGTCAAGTCAACCAACTAGTGAGAGTGAGTCAAGAGAAAGAGCGATCATGGCTAAGAACCCCGCTTTTATACAAAATCCTAACTTTCACGCTAACCAATCTAAAAATGATGATAATGGAGGAAAAGGAGAGCATGAGAGAGTTGGAGAGAACAATGGGAATCAGAGACGGAGAACCATTAGGGAAACAACAACTTTTGATGTGAATTATGATCCATTTACTAATACTTGTCCTAATTTTGATGTTAATTTTGAAGTCAAAGGATTACTTATTAATCGTCTTCCTAAATTTCATGGCTTGGCAGGAGAGGATCCTTACATGCACTTACAATCCTTGTCTATGATCTGTCAGAGTATGAAGCCAGTGGGAGCTTCACTAGATCAAGTTCTATGGAAGGTTTTTCATTTTTCCCTGGAAGGAAAAGCATGGGAGTGGTATATGAGCCTCCTAAGGCATGTGGCGAATGCCTACCATAGCTGGGCCAATTTGAAGAAAACTTTCTTGGAGAAGCATTTTCCAGCTTCCAAGACTTCATCGATGAGGAAAGAGAATTATTTGGCTCGGCAAGATTATGATGAATCCCTTTATGATTGTTGGAATCGCTTCCAAGATCTACTGTCCAGATACCCCCATCACCAGATACCTGATGAGCAGTTAGTGTAATACTTTTACGATGAGTTGAAGAGTCAAGATAAGGGTATGTTGGATGCGGCATCAGGAGGTTCTTTGATTGATCTTACAGCTTCAGAAGCATGGGATTTGATTAAGAAGATGGCTCTGAATCATCAACAGTACAGTGTGAGAGATACCAGAGGGGTATATGAGTTGGTAGCTTCAACAGCCGACCAAACTAAAAGAATGGAGAGTCTGGAGTCTAATGTTGACTCATTGGAGAACAAAATCACTTTACAATTATCTTTCATCACTACAAAACTAAAGAACATGAATGTGCATCGACCATCATCTTCTATGGATTTTACTGTACCCAGTTGTGATACTTTTGGGTCGGTAATGCACATAACCAATGTTTGCCCAGGTCAGTATGAGGAGGCGTCTGCAGTGTATCCAAGAAGAACAAATCAGCAATGGGACCCTTACTCCAACACTTATAATGAGGGTTGGAAGGCCAATCCTAGATTTAGTTAGAGGAATGAAAAGGGCAGAGCTTCAAACAAATTTCAACAAGGAGAGGTAACTAGTACTTCCACTAACCAGTTCCTTAACCAATAACAAGCTCTGACTATCCCAACCAAAGAGGACACCACTCAATTGCTACAGAATATAATGGCTTTGATGAAGGAAGAGAGGAATTCTAACACCAATCAATTCAATGCAATAGCCACTCTCATCCAGCAGGATTCCTCTAAAACAACTGCTATGTTTAATGCTTTAAAAAAGAGAATGGAGCAATCGGAGACGAAGGCAAAAAATATCAACTCTTATGTGACTCAATTGTCCAACAACATGAGTGAGAACCAAACAAAAAGTTGTGGAACAATTCCTTCTAACACTGTGATGAATCTAAAAAATCTGAATGCAATTGCCTTGCGAAGTGGGAAAGAAGTGCGGTTTGATCATCAAGGAGAAGAAGCATGTGATGAGGAGTTTGAGAGTGAAGAAATGCCTTTGCCAAAGGAGAAAATCAAGAAGTCTGAAAGTTTCAAGAAAGAATCACTATTGAGTGAAATGAAGTCTGCATCAAAGAAAAAAGGAGCTATTTTAGAGAGTTCCAAGGAAAAAGTAGATCATGGGGAATCAAGCAAACATGAAGCCCAAGGTAAGGAGGTAAATCTCCAAGACCTTCCTTTTCCAAATGTTTAATGAGCAAGCGTATGAATGAAATTAAACATTAAAAGGATATAATTGATATGTTTGGAAAAGTTGAAGTCAATGTTCCCTTGCTTGATTTAGTGAAAAGAGTTCTGGCCTACTAACTAGTTCGCTAACCAACAGTAAGCTCTTACTGTCCCAACCAAAGAGGACACTACTCAGTTGCTACATAATATAATGGCTTTGATGAAGGAAGAGAGGAATTCTATCACCAATTAATTCAATGCAATAGCCACTCTCATCCAGCAGGATTCCTCCAAAACAGCTACTGGATTCAATGCTTTAGAAAAGATAATGGAGCAATGGGAGACAAAGGCAGAAAATATCAACTCTTATGTGACTTAATTGTCCAACAACATGAGAGAGAACCAAACAAAAAGCAGTGGAACAATTCCTTCTAGCACCGTGATGAATCCAAAAATTCTGAATGCAATTGCCTTGCGAAGTGGGAAACAAGTGCAGTTTGATCATCAAGGAGAAGAAGCATATGATGAGGAGATTGAGAGTGAAGAAATGCCTCTGCCAAAGGAGAAAATCAAGAAGTTTGAAAGTTTCAAGGAAGAATCATTATTGAATTAAAGGAAGTCTGCATCAAAGAACAAAAGAGCTACTTCAGAGAGTTCCAAGGAAAAAGCTGAGCATGGGGAATCAAACAAACATAAAGGCCAAGGTAAGGAGGTAAATCTTCAAGACCTTCCTTTTCCAAATATTTAATGAACAAGCGTATGACTAAAATTAAGCATGAAAAGGATATAATTGATATGTTTGGAAAAGTTGAAGTCAATGTTCCCTTGCTTGATTTAGTGAAAAGAGTTCTGGCTTATGCTAAGTATCTTAAGGACTTGTGCACCAACAAGAGGAAGTTTAGGCCCAATGAGAGAGTCCAAGTGAGTTCAAATGTGTCAGCCCCTTTTAAACCTCAAATACCTGTCAAGTGTCAAGACCCTAGATCTTTCACCATTCCATGCATAATAGGGAAAGTTACCATAGGAAAAGCCTTGTTAGATCTAGGGGCAGCAATTAATGTGATGCCTAAGTCTGTGTATCAATCATTAGGAGTTAAGAGTTTACAGCCCACATCTGTTGTGTTACAATTGGCTAATAGATCATTTAGGCATCCATTGGGGATTATCGAATACATTTTGGTCCAGGTCAAAGGTTTGGTTTTTTCAGCTGATTTTTATGTGCTTGATATGTCTTTTAAAGTTGTGCAGGACATTTCCTTAATTCTCAGGCGACCATTCTTGAAGACGGTAAGCACCATGATTAGCATGAAGGAAGGTAAGATCACTATGGAGGTGGGCGATCACCAGGTGAGCTTTAATATGTATGAAGCTATGAAACACCCCCATGAGGACTATTCACTCCTAGGAGTGAACATGTTGGATGTTGTTGTTGATGATGCATGCATTGAGGTTGAACGGGTAATGAACCCATTGACTAATGATTCATTTGGAGAAAGTGTTTTTTGCTGATGTTTCAGGAGAACTACGGAGTGAGGAAAATAGCACGGAATTTAAAAGTTGTTAAGTTACCTTGCCATGGTCCGGCTATGAGAAAAACGTCCAACAGGTGCTGAAGGACCCACCTTAAACAACATATTGTTTCTCTTCTTTCACTTACAATGTACTTCTGCATATTGATTGAAGATGAGATGACATTGCTATGCATGAATATGTTGGCTAAGTGTGGGGGAGGAACTTAATCAGTAGGATTAGGTTTAGTTTTCATTAGGACTTAGGTTTAGTTGTTCTGTTGCAATAATTCATCCTCCCTTTTGAATTCTACATTTTAGTGGATGCATGATACATCTCTCATGATAAAGGAAATTGGTGTAGATGGTGGGTTGCATGTTGTATTAAACTGGTTAAGGACTTGCAAATGAGCTGAGTATTCCTTAGAATTTTTTGTCTTTCCTCTTTTGTGCTTCAGGAAATCTAACCCATGGTATGGTACTTTCGCCGCGGCGAGACCATCAATCGTTGTGGCACAACACCTCCCAAACAATTTCGCCGTAGCGAAATCGATTTTTTTGCCGTGGTGAACAGTGGTATGCAGTCTATACCGTGGTGTACATTAATTCTTTTGCTGCAACGCATAACTTCACTACGACGAAAGACCTTTCTGCTGAAGTGAATCACGCGCTAGTATATAATTTACAAAGTGCACAAGGTGTATTCGGATTTTTATCCAATTCCCTCTTCTAAAAAAATTTCTTTCTCAAAACAATAGACGAACAGTATTAAAAGATATTTATTTCAGTAATAGAAACAAGAGTTAAGAGATAAGAGTGAGAGTCAACACAATAATTTTATAATGGTTCACCCCAAACCGTGGGCTACGTCCATTCTTCAAAATCCCTTCTGAGATTTCACTATACTTCACAATAATACAAGTATTCTTTTCACTGAGCCTCTTCAGGTCTCATACAGCAAGTATTCTTTTTCTCACTTAGCATCTTTAGGTTCTCAACTATTCCTCTTTCTTACAGAAAGATATTTCGAGCTTTGTTATAGAAAGTATAGCTCTCGTGTTTTCGCACAATACAATATTTTGCTTTTGAATATCACTAAAAAAAATCACTTAACACAAATTTGCTAACTCGTTCAGTCTTCGACTTCGACTCATATTTATAGTCTTCACCTTCAACTGCTTCTTGATAACTTGATTCTTGATCTTTAAAGAAACGGTTATTCAGTTGAGTTCTATAACTAAATCAAACTGATTTGCTTCTTCGTCTTGTTTTCGGCTTCGCTTCGTCTCATTATTCTTCTGTCTCGCTTTGCTTTTGCTTCCGTCTCATTTCCACTTATTGCCTCCGTCTCATTTTACTTTTGCTTTCGTCTCATTTCTGCTTTTCGCTTCCATCCCATTTTACTTTTACTTTCGTCTCATTTCAAATTTTCGCTTTCGTCTCCTTTTACTTTTGTTTCCGTCTCACTTTGCTTTTGTTTCCGTCTTATTTCTGCTTCCGTCTCACTTTGTTTTGTTTCTGTCTCATTTTGCTTTCGTCTCACTTTGCTTTTGATTCCGCCTTATTTCTGCTTCTGTCTCACTTTTCTTTGCTTCCGACTCATTTTACTTTTGCTTCCGTCTCATTATTCGTGTTTCATCAAAACTAATCGTAAAGTCATTTTGACTTAACAGTCTCCCCTTTTTTAATGATAACAAATAATCATAGAGGAAAATATATTTTTATCCTCCATCTATCTTTTGTATATTCTCCTTTTCTTTTCTTCTTCTCCCCCTATCTTTTCCAATTCTTATTCATCCTTCTCCCCCTATTTGTTATTGATCAAAAAGAATTATGACCGCAGATGCTTCATAACTTCAGAAAACATTGTTCTCAACTTAATACAAAGTGACTTGATATCTTCTTGAATATCCGCTACTTCTTTATGCAAGTCACCCACAGAAGCACATAGATAATCAACTTTTTCTTTAATATCTTCATCTGGTTTCTGTTGTACGACGTCAATACCAACAGTCGTACTATATGCATCAGAGGACGTAACATCTGGTTCAAGTATTGTAATAGTAGGAGGTTGAACAGATAGGTGAGGTTCTAGAAGTTCAAGATTATCAGGGCCAGTTAGACGTAGAACTTGTCTTTCCAATAAGTGTGAAACATCATTGAATATGCATCTTGTAATTCATTAAATTTTGAGGTTACCTCCTCTTCACTTTCTTCCTCAGCTACTAGGCAAATATTTGCTTGCACCGATGCTTCTAAGTCTGTATCTGATTCAGACGAATGTAGATCTTCCTAAGTTGCTATCATGCTTTTCTTTCCTTCTCTACTCTTCTTTGGCTTTTTCTTTAACAATGGACACTCGGACTTGTAATGTCCCGGTTTATTGCATTCATAGCATGTGATGGATGTTTTCTCTTTCTTCCCTTCATCTTTGCTATTCTTCTTGAAATAGGATACTTTATTTTCTTTAGCCTTTTTCTTCCACATGCGTTTGATCTTTCTCGAGATAAAGGATAGTTCGTCATCTTCTTCCTCGCATGAAGCATGATCTGAGTTACTGGAATCGTCATCCTTGACTGCCTCAATATTCAGCACTTTTGATGATGAGCTTCTCTTCCTTTGATTCTTTTGATTCTTCTGCTCAACCTTTAATGCTATGGATTTGTCCCGTCTGGGCTTATCTTCAGCATTGAGTTTAACTTCATGTATCTTTAGAGATCCAAGTAATTCATCAAGCTTCAATAAGCTTAAATCCTTGGCTTCTTGTACGGCTGTAACTTTTAGTCTCCATCTCTTTGGTAAGCTTCTTAAGATCTTTCTAACGTGATCTTGATTGTCGTACGTTCTACCGAGAGCTTTAAGTCCATTGATGATAGTTTGAAATCTTGCAAACATCTGATCGATAGACTTTTCATCCTTCATTTTGAATAGCTCATACTGGTGTACGAGAATGCTTATCTTGGACTCCTTTACTTGATTTGTGCCTTCATGTGCAATAGATATCGTATCCCACATCTCCTTCGCAATATCGCATTCATGAACTTTATCATACTCACTTCTGCTTAGGGCACAGCTTAAGAAGAACCTGGCCTTCGACTTTAGCTAGAATCTTGCTTTTTGTTCTGTCGACCATCTGATTCATGGAATGGAATTTTCTTCTTCATCTACCGGTGTATAAGGTCCATTTTCCATTATCTCCCAACGATCGATGGGAGTAGATTCAATGAAGAGCCACATCCTGTCTTTCCAGTAATGATAGTCTTCTCCATTGAACGCCAGAGGTCTAGTTACTGAGGCATCTTCAACTATGTATACATGTGACTCTACCATGGATCTTTATCTACACTTTGTTACGGTGGTTCTTGGACACCGAACTCTGATACCAATTAAAGTTAATCACACGTTAGTATACGATATATAAAGTGCACAAGAAAGAGGGGTTGAATTGTGTATTCGAATTTCTAATACAATCCCCTTCTAAAAATTTGCTTTCTCAAAACGATTGACAAGCAATATTATGAAGTATTTATATCAGCAATAGAAACAAGAGTTAACAGTTAAGAGTGAGAATTGACACAGCAATTTTATACTGGTTCATCCCAACCCGTGGGCTACGTCCAGTCCTCAGAATCCCTTCTGAGATTTCACTATACTTTACAAAAGTACAAGTATTCTTTTCACCGAGCCTCTTCAGGTCTCTTACAATAAGTATTCTTTTTCTCACTTAGCCTCTTCAGGCTCTCAGCTTTTCTTCTTTCTTACAGAAAGATATTGCAAGCTTTATTACAGAAAATATAGCTCTCGTATTTCGTACAAATACAGTATTTAGTTTTTTAAAAATCACAAACTTTTTCAGTTTTCGACTTCGACTCATATTTATAGTCTTCTTCTTCAACTGCTTCTTGATAACTGCTTCTTTCTTCTTGTTTCTTGATCTTTAAAGAAACGGTTGTTCAGTTGAGTTCTGTAACTAACTCAAACTAATTTGGTTCTTCGTCTTCGATTCTTTCGTTTCATTTTCAACTTCGCTTCATCTTATTTTGCTTCCGTCTCATTTTTGTCTTCTGCTTTGCATCTCATTTTACTTTTGTCTCATTTCTTCTGTCTCATTTTTCTTTCGTCTCATTTTTATCTGCTTTCGTCTCATTTTGCTTCTGTCTCATTATTCTTCCATCTCATTTCCTTCCATCTCATTTCCTTCCGTCTCATTTTTGCTTCCGTCTCATTTTTCTTCTGTCTCATTATTCTTCTGTCTCATTTTGCTTCCGTCTTATTTCCTTCCGTCTCATTTCTGTCTTCTGCTTTGCGTCTCATTTTACTTCTGTCTCATTTCTTCCGTCTCATTTTTATCTGCTTCCGTCTCATTATTCTTCCGTCTCATTATTCTTCCGTCTCATTTTTCTTCCTTCTCATTTCCTCCCGCCTCATTATTCTTCCGTCTCATTTCCTTACATCTCATTTCTACCTTTGTGTCTCATTTTTGCTTCCGTCTCATTTTTCTTCCTTCATCATTATTTGGTTTTCATCAAAATTAATCGTAAAGTCATTTTGACTTAACAATTATAAGCCTATACATATGATAATCATCTAAGAAACACTTAAAAACATACTTTTGGAGCAAAATATAATATAATCTACACCTATCACACAGATCCTAAATTTGATGATAACTGATTTGACTAATGGTAGAAATTTATGTTATCTTGCTATTACAAGATTGTGACTATTTTTTATCACTTCAGTGTTTTGTTCTAATAAAGAAGAAGCTAAAACAAATGTCACAAGTGATAAGTGGGTCGCATATCAATATGTCAAGTTAATGCTAGAATTAAGGTGTTTAGAATTATATTTGAAGATCATGAATTTTAGTCCCAATATCAATTTGCAATATGAGTTTTTATTCCTTTAATAAGAGTATTTTGTTTAGCTAATAGTGATAAGAAGGCAATAATGAATTTTTTTATGATATCATGAAGAGGGTGAAAGAAACAATCAAGGACAACCTAAAAAATAAGTCATCTTTGTACTTATCTTATCTTACAGTCATCAATGAGAGATGAAAAAAATAGTTTTACTTTTTGTTGTTTATAGCTGAGGCATTTTTTAATCGTAGTATCTATTTTAGACCAAGTTTTACGAAAAGAATTGAAGTAAATAGGAAAATGATATTAACTATTTCAATAATTGTTGCCTATGAGATGAAGCAAAGTCCTCTAAGCTCACAAATGAAGGTTTATAAAGATACTTTTGGTGATTTCACTACCAAAAAAGTAAGAATTGGCGATGGAAAATTACCAACGAAAAATATTCCGTTGCAAAGTACCGACAAAAAATCTATTTCCGTAAGTAAAATTGATGGGAAAATTTTTATTTAGCAACAGTACTAATATTCGTCGCTAAATATGGAGGGAAATCATCCCGGCAAATTTTGCAATAGATTTTAGCGACGGAAAATATACCGTAGCAAATTACTAACAAAAAATCCATTTATGTAGGTAAAATTGACGAGAAAATTTTCGTTTAACAACAGTACTAATATCTGCCACTAAATATAAAGGAAAATCATTATGACAAATTTTGCGATAGATTTTAGCGACGGAAATTACTAACAGAAAATATACCGTAGCAAATTACCAACGGAAAATCTATTTTTGTAGGTAAAATTGATTAGAAAATTTTTGTTTAATGACGGTACTAATATCCGTCGCTAAATATGGAGGGAAATCATCCTGAAAAATTTTGCGATAGACTTTAACGACGGTATAAGATTCCCATCGGTAAAAGATTTAGCGACACTATAAGATATCCGTCAGTAAAAATGTTGAAATTATTGGCAGAATACAAAAATTTTGAATTTACCTATGAAAATTTCCATCGTTAAAATCTCTTTAAATTTAAACTTACTCGACATCTCCCCCCACCTGTGTCTTTTTCTTCCTTCTTCTTGCATCTCCTCTTTGATCGGCTTTCTTCTCTCCGGTTTTTCTGTTGTAGACTCCTTTTCTGCTCGTTGGGGTTGTCTTCTCCAGCCATTGTCATTGTGTCCTTTGGTGGAGATATTTTTGCAACTACCGTCATGTATTTTTTCGTATATTGGATGAAAGTTAATTTGGGTATTTGATTACATTTGTTTATTTGTATATTTTGTGATTGGAAAAAAAATTTAAGGTATAAATGTTAGTGATAAAAGGGATAAGACGTGATTTTATTTGTAATGTTGGTGTGAATTTTACATGTGTGTAAGGTGTTTAATGAAATGTCTGTTCTTTGAAAAAATAGTTTCAGTTCTTTATTTTAAGCTCTTTTTTAGTATGACTTTCATAATTTTAGTTCTTTAGTATGAATTATTTTCTTAACTTTTGCACAATAACAATAATATAATAAGTGCTACAATTGATACGAAGAGATTTAGCAAAGTTCTCTCCATGGTGACTTCCAAAGAAACTAAACACTTTGTAGGTAAATTTT
>JANITW010000006.1:52204403-52215104 GCA_027564335.1 Erythroxylum williamsii
TATTATTATTCTTATTATTATTAATTTTATTATTTTAATTAATTAATTAATTAATTCCTTATTATTATTATTATTATCTTATTATTGTTATTATATTATTATTATTATTATTATTATAAGGATAAAAGAGTCTTCAAAAAATAATTCTATTATTCTGACATTTTTGTCTAACCAAACAAAGGAATAAAAAAACTTTAGGAATAGACCAGGAATAGAATTCCTATTCCTGTGAACCAAACATGCCATCAGTGTTATTTCATTGCTACTAATTATTATATTTGGTAGTAAAACAACACCAATCTCCTATTTACATATGCCCCTCCCTTCTCTTTACTACACTTAATTGAGCAACATCCTTTTACCTCATACATCGTCTAATTCCTTGATACCATATCAAATACTTCTTTCCAGCTAACTCTACTATCAAAGCTTTAAGACATAACACGATGCTAGTAAAATAGATAATTCCAAGTAAGAGCGAGCATGGTCTGGTAGATTACGATATAATGTATGGTAATAAAACTTTTAACCAACATAAGCAAAAGAAAAGAACTAGAAAAAGGAACTTGGGAGTCGAATTATAGAGGGAGGAAGGTTTTAGGTACCCTATATTGTCCACCTAAATGGTTACCTAGGTGTTTGAAGAGTTTTATATTTTAGAAAAACTGAAAATAAAAATTGAGCATTAATGACATTTATTTGAAAACAAGAGATACGAACTCTGTATAAAATAAAATTTTAATTTGTAAGCAATTAAGAGGGACTTTAATTAAAAAGAAATTTTATTTTGTAAAGAACAATAAAATTTTATAAAAATTCTACATTAAAAAAAATTAGAGTTTGAATTGCGTTTTGAGTTTTATTATGCTTTGGAATTTGGACTAAACAAAATTTATTTGAATTCAAAGGTTTTATTAATTTTTATTATTTTTGATTTGAGCTTTTGAATTTTATTATTTATTTATCTTCTTTCATTTGATAAGATGATCTCTCTCCACTCATTCCCTCGTTTGAAATCAATAACAATACAAATAAAAAAAATAAACAAACGAAACATTGAAGTTAATTTTTATGGATATTTACATTTAACATATACTTTACATATTTAAAATCTTCCACACGGGCTTGAACTTCAAAATCAAAGCCCACATAGAATTTCCTTTCATAAATCTAAAGAAAAGTTTGATATCTTGAGTGAAATTTGGGCTCAAAAGGAAAATAAAGAGTAGTACACGTCAATATATACAAGTACATAATTACAAAATTTAACTCTAATCCATTGAATCTTTTCTTAAAATTTGATTTTTGACCTTATTGACTCTTTACTTATTAGGCTTCAAATTGTCTTAGTTCCTTAAGCTCTTAACAATTCTAAAAAAAAATTAGGTATTATGATGTGTCCTCTTTGACCCATCGAAAAAAAAAAGGAAAGAACATCAAAAGATTTACTAAACTTTTGGAGAACATTAATAATCACAAACTAAACATGATTCAATAATTATAATGAGAAATTCTTTAAATTGTCCATATCACATGAGTGTAAACAAAACATATACGGCGTTTAACGTTTTCGACTAATTTTTTTTAAATTATTAATGTAACATCCTACTAATATAGAGCATATACCGCATTCCGAAAAATGTTTGAGCACATACCCTACAGAAGTCGCATGTTAGAACAGTCACATCAACTTATCATGACATCATATAGAACATAAGCATTTCAAAGAACTAAGTTTCCTCTATCAATCATAGCCATAAGCTTACATTGTTATTACATTCTACAATCCATGTATTTACATTACCAAAGACATCTTAAATTCTTTGCATTTGATTCACAAGCATAAACATTCATTACACTCGTAATTCATGTTTATACAATACATAATATGTGAAAGTTCACAGCTTTATACAGCGTGTACAACATAAAACTGGGTATTGGACCAAAATAATCTAACTAGACGATTCAAAATTAGCTAACTAGACCTTTGAGCCATTTTTGGTTCCAAAACAGACAATACTATGCTACTACTAGAATGCCTTAAAAGCTAGGTCACCCTAGTACTTAAAAATTAACGATGCAATTTTGATGAGTTTGCTAACTTAGTGAGTGAACCATTATCGATTTGTTCACTCAAGTTAGGACACAACATCATAAACATATAATCCAAATTCTCAAATATATCACATTCTTCAAAACCAATTCCCATTTATCACATCATTTAGTTTGGATACCAAAACACGAGATATGTAACTCACATTTCAACCAACACATTATGAACACAAATATTTCCTCTAGTCATCTCAAGTAATCCATTCACTCCTCTCAATCATTCACTTCAATAATATGTACAAAAACATTTCATATTATTATTTCAACACAATTCAATAATTCTTCACAGCTATCCTCATGACACATACATGATATATCTACATATATGCAAATGCATATGTGACTCCACTTTCTTTTTATTTTGTTATGACCGAGAGTCAATTTAAGTATCCTATATCCATTGCAGATATCGGGCTTATTTTAGACACTATCGCGTAACTATTGTAGATACCAGGCTCATTAATCATTGAGCCTGTGGCTCTTTGTGCACATTTATGAGCTTTAAACTCCTTTCCATAATGGTTACTCCGATCACAACTCCTTTATCTAATCATGCATATCAATGTCATGAAATGCATCAAATCATATAATATTCCATCAATAACTTACATTCGATGTACAAAGGCATTTATCGCATTCATCGAATCTAAGTCTAGCATTCAACATTTAGTTGAGCACTCATTTCCACATTCACAAGTATATGAGGTGTCGATCTCACAAGGAATTAGTGAATTAATCGAATCCTAACTTATGCAAAGCCTAAAAGTGTAATTAAAATGAAAATAAAAAAATGAGTAGAAAATTAAACAATTGAATATGGATAGATTGAAAATTGAAATTCTAAATTAATGTAAGGAAATCAAAATTGAACACAACTAATTGACAAATCGAAAATCACTCGAGGAAGATTACCCAATTATGATAAATGGGATTTATCCTATCATCTAGTGGTAGCTTAATTACTTTTGAGTTAATTCGGTATCGATTTTAGAATTTGAAAGGGTTGATTGTTCTCTCTTGAGTTCTAATCTTTATCTCTAAATCATAAAACCTAATTAAATTCAATTAAGGAATTTGCAATCTATCAATTAGAAAACAATCCACACATCCAATTAGATTTTTAACACTCTAAAAGACAATCAGGTCCACTCTCTCAATTTATTACCGAAGCATACAAACATGACAAACAATCACAATACCCAACACATTAACATCAAAAGTAATCAAATTAACATTGATTCAAGAACAAATCCCTAAAAGAGTTTAGAATATCCTTAAACCCAAATTAGTAATCATCATATCGATGTTATACATCAAACAAAAGAGCTAACAAGATGAAATGAAGAGGTTCACTTGGAGTGGACTCGGAGTGGTAGCAGTAACAACAACTCTTTCTTTCTCTTTCTCTACTCTCTCTTCCTTGGTTCTTAACAAATGTAACAAATTAAGTCTTCCTTAGATTAGCTCACTCTTTTTTCTTTTATAGTCCTAAGGCTTTTTAGGGTAAAGACTAGGCTTCATCTAGACCTAAATGTCTGAAATAATCCTCAAAAATGAGTTTTGAAGCAGTCCCTATGTATGTTATCACGCTTGTCACAATCATGACACTTGAAATTGAATTTTTATCATGATCATGACCTGGTCTTGTTTCACTTCTGATACAATCATGACCTACTTTCATACTTCTAATTATTCTCTTTTCTTCAATTTCCTATTTTCATACACTCAAACACACATCACATAGCTCTTGAAACATAAATTTAAGATGCAAATTATGCTCAAAATCACACAAACACTTAGAATATAAACAAACACTAATAATAACATAATTCTAAGCATATATACATGATAATCATCTAAGAAATACTCAAAAACAAATTTAAACACCTATCAAAACATAGTATAATTTACCCATGTCATCAATCATATGAAATCAAATCATGGACTAATATTATGAATATATTAGAACAAGAATAAAATGCATAATATTGTTCTCACAAACTAGGTTTCATCACATCTAGACATTAAATATTTATTTACTCATGGAAAATGAAATCAATAACAAACATGCAGGAAAAAAACTAATAAAAACAAAGAAACCATAATTATACATCTCCCTTGCTGATATTGTTATCTAATGGATCTCTTGACATATTATTCAATTTTTCTTCATCCTATGATCAAAATCATCACCTCTAGATGTTACTCAAGACGTAAAAACTTTTCAAAACTTAGGTCCCTTTCTTTTGCCTCCATTCACGTCCTTTTGTAGTAAAAACTAGGGTATATGGTGACTTACACTACTGTGTAACTGAACATGTAGCTCGAAAAGATCTAAAATTGTGAATTATGCATTTACTATGACTTACACAAGCATATACATAGTAGTGAGTCTCCAAGTTGCCTCAAATCTTCATTTTGTGTCATAATTTCATTCGAATTCTTTTCTTTTTAGTCCAAGAAGGCAATTATCACCTGCAAATACACTTAAAACAAATTAAGTATTAAAAATAGCATAAAATTATTAAATATCAAGAAAAATATGTTAAATATGGGTATATAATTATATTGAAATAAGCATTTATCAAAGATCCCCACGTTTAAGCTTTTTCTTGTCCTTAAGCAAATCATAATCTAAATTATCAATCTAACAAACATCTGTCCCTTTTTAACTTCAACCTATCCCTCCTTACTCTAAATCATTGTATCATATCTATCAAATTAAAATATAACTAGAAACAAGTTATCCTATAAAAAACTTCATAAGTCAATATCAATAATAATTACATTAATATTCTTTTCAAAATCAAAGGTTTATCTTTACACCCTCACCGTGATTTCAATCAATGTACTCAAGCATTTAGGCTGAAAAGTATAAAACCTCTCAAATCAATACATAGCAAAACTCTTAACCATAAGCTTACAATTTTATTATATCTCGGCCATTTGTATGAAAACTAAAAACAAAATTCAAAAGGTCTTTAAAAGGGTTTAATTGGGTTTAGGTAAGGTATGACTGGGATTAAAAAATTATGATAAATTTGAAGGAAATTTATAAAGGAAA
Source organism: Erythroxylum williamsii (assembly GCA_027564335.1). Classification (NCBI taxonomy): domain Eukaryota; kingdom Viridiplantae; phylum Streptophyta; class Magnoliopsida; order Malpighiales; family Erythroxylaceae; genus Erythroxylum; species Erythroxylum williamsii. The sequence goes on from JANITW010000006.1 coordinate 52,209,580, forward strand.
CTTTACAAGGAACTTATTACTTCATAATATATAGGTCCTTGCATTATAAATCCATTGGTACTATACATTTTTCTATACTCACAGCATACATTCTTTTTTAGCATTCATAATATACCATAATTAAAGAAATATTAGACCATTCAAAACTTTAAGTTTCAAAAACAAGTAATGTAAATAGCCTTCAGGGTTCAAATTAATAAAAAGACTTCAAGAGAAATATAATAAAATTTAATAATGGGGTTATACTCAATGGTTACTCCTAAGGGATAAAATATGGTAGGGTATTTATCAAAAAATAGGCTTAAACAATTTTTGAATGTAAATGCCTTTATCACTTCACTATATCTATTTAACAACTGTGATCTCGATATGTATAATAAAAACAAGTTCTAGTATCATTTAACTATGCATGATAACACACATGAAAGAATAAAAGAGCTTAAAAATTTTTATACCTTTGCTCTTAGGTTCAAAACTCACACAAAATAATATAGGCATTCTTTGTTTTACAAGCTACATTAGCTAAAAACTCTACCTATTGAGACAATTTTTCTTGTTAATTAAACCCCTTCGAACTTTATTAGCCTTTTTTATGTTAACAACAAACCTTTAACTTAATAAAATGTCTTCTTAGCCTTAAATCTCATGGAACATTGTTGATTATTGATGTTTGTAATTACACAAAAGAGTAAGTGTGGGGGCTCTAATATGTGGGTTGTTTATAGTTAATAGAAGATGATCTTTATTTCCTATTAATGAGTTCCATTACTGATGTAGTTTCTTTCAATCTTTCTCTTGGTTCTTATTTTTCTTTAGAAAATAGAATAAAATAACAAAATAACATAAGTTACAAGTACAAGATTCATTTTCTTTATAAGAAATTCATATTAATCTTACCCCTTAAAGTTGTAAGGAACATTTGACTCGATTGTGATGTAAATAAGGCAGAATTTGTTATAAGGGTGTCTCATTATGGCTATAATGAATTTTTTAATCCTTATTCTTATGGATGATTTCTTACAAAGGCTAAATCTAAGCTATGAAACAAAGCTTTTGCATTCATCATAGCTGATGGTACCCAGATATGATCGGATGATAATTTTTGCATTCAATGCTTTAATGAGCATTCTTCTTTATTCACTAGTTTTGATGGTTTCTAAACTATATGACCTAAATATTTCTTACTTTAACCTTTTTCCCCATAAAAACCTTGAAAGTCCTTTGATTCATGTTAGTATATGAACCTTGAATGTTTGAGAACTGTCGTGCACATTTATGATCATGGAAGGTGTTTGAGTGTACCTATAGATTGATCTTTTTTTAAACATAACTTGTTAAAGTTTACCCCCTAGATTGTTTAGTATTTTAAGGGAATGTTTATTGATTAATTATGAGTAAAACACTAAATGCTCAACTATTGTTATGGCTTGGCAAGTTATTCCTGTTTTCTTATAACTGTCTATCCTTAGGAAATATGGTTAATTGATAAGTGCTTAATTACGCTGAGTTGATTATTTATTTATTTCCTAATGCTTAGTGATGTACTTTTATTGTGCAATTAAGATACATATTTTAGTTCATATTTTGGTTTAGGTATATCATGGGCTATCTATATTGCTTTTCACCATTGCCATCACTATTTGGTGACCTTGGCTATGTGCACATACATGCATATAGTTATATTTAGTATGTTTTAATTATGTAGTGCGTAACTAACTTTTATTTTTTAATTTTTTGAATTGATAATATTGACAAGTCAAATGCAATTTGAAATTTATTATTTATGAGCCTTCACCGGTGCTAAGTATTATGTAGATTATAAGTATAGTAGAGTATTTCATGATAGAAAATTTTCAATTTAATTATTATTTAGGGAGTATTTATGTATCCTTTTGTTACTCTTTTTATTCATCTTTCTCATGATATACAAAGGAAAGAGCCAAAACTTTAGTCATTGGGCTAAGTATTCATACTACTCTTGTTAAAATACATAAAATATCTTTCCATTCCAGAAGTTGAATGGCCTCAAGCTTTTAGAAAGTTATGTGGATTCAATCATATTAAAGAGGTTATTGTTTTTAGAACTTCTAACATACAAAGCTTCCACTTAGCATATGAGTAGGATTTTTTTGAAGATGGATTGCACACCACAAGTAGGGATTGCTTGCATTGAATGTAGAGAATTCAAAAGAAGGATGCAAATAGAGAACACAAATTTAAAATACAAAGAAAACTCAAGAGCTACTTACAAATAGAGAAGACAAGTGTGGAATGTAGATTAGGGATCATGAATTTGTGATTAAGGAATAGAATTAAACAACAATATTTCGGAGATTTCCCAATTGTTGTCATTTGAGAAACAAGAAGGGTTATTTCTATAGGCCCCTCTTACTAGCTAGGATGAACATTTAGTTAGGGGCCCATAAATAAAGTCCAAACTAAAAATTTTTAAAATTTTAAGGTCCTTTTTGAACATTTCAAATTAGTTTGGTTCAAATTGAATTTTATTAAAACTATTAGAGATCAAATTCACCTTTTTCCCTCGGTAAATTTCTGTGACCCTATCTTAAGAAATCCTTACACCTATTATTTATTCCTTGAATTAATCATATATATGATTTCTCAATCACTATATATGAAATCCAATATTAAATCATCTACATTCACTACTCTAATTCAATATGATAAGAAAATATGAACAATTCTCAAGAAAACTAGAATCATGCATTAAATTAAGGAATTTATTTAAAATAAAAAACTAAAAAGTTCATCCCACCTAGACCTATATCCTATTCTAGTTCATTCTTAAATGAAAAAAACATAAAATAAGAAAATAAAAAATAAGATAGCATTCTAATAGATCTTGAATGTCGATATCTTTGATGAATCTTGATGGAATTTTTATTATTCTCTAAGGTTGCTTTCTTCTTATTGTGTTCTTAACTCTCCTTTAGTCATCCTCTCATCCTTTGGTTATCCGTGGATCCACTTCTAATTTGTGTCTGGTCCTCTTAGATAGCTCTCTTTTACTTTTTCATTATGTCTCCCTCTTAAGCATAAAACCTTAAAATTTTAAGCAACATAAGTCAAACATGAGACCATGTTGGACCTTGTATCGCTATAGTTGCCTCTATAAAATTTTTCTATAACAATCACTTAATAGGACGCATGAACATAGTATCCTATAGTACCCATATTGAACAATATGGTTAAAAAATGGTACTATATTGCCAAAAACTCAAGGAAATAGAATAAACAAATGTTGAACAGAATAGGAATATAGGTCCCTATTAGTATATTTTTTGTTTATGTAGCAAACTCTTACAAGGTTATATTAGACTATACAGATGGAATATGGTATTGTGTCAGTGCCACATTTTGAGTCCTTAGCCGAAAATTGTGCTAAAGTTGATCCATCTTAACTTAAATCTTTCGAATATATTCCTTCTCTATTGAAGGACTAAAACAGGACCTAAAATAAAATATGTCATTTTAAGTACCAAATTATATTTAAAAAATCAAAACATAAGCATCATGCTTTAAAAATAATACTAAAAATATAGTCCTTTTAGAAATTATCAATTACTATATTATCAATAAAAATAATAACAAAGTGATCTAGAAATGGCTTCAAGATCTTATTTATAATATTCATATATGTTACAAGTGCAATAGTCAACATAAAAGACATTAATAAAATTCATAATGTCCAAACTGAGATCTAAACATTACCTTGAGCATGTTTTGTTGCCTAACCCATAAATAATGATAACTTAACCTCAAATAAACTTTAGAAAAGCAAACAACTCACTATAGTTGGTCAAATAAGTTATTATACATGGAAAAGGATTTGTTTTTCTTTATAGTCATCTTATTGAGTTTCAAATTGTTGATGCATAACTAAAAAGATTCATTTTTGTTCTTTATAAAATAAATGGTGCCCCAAGGTCAAGAAGAAATTGCAATTGTGACTTTAGCTTCCTTAAATCAACAAGCTATTACCTTCTAAGGATAAAGGGAATTTGTCTTCAATTCCATAACCAAATAAATATATAAATAGTTCTATTTTCCTCTCTATATGCAAACTTAATAAATCCTTTGTAAAAACATTTAAAATCCATTAATAAATGAAATCCAATTCATCTCCTAATTCTCCTTTCCTCGTTTCTATATAGGCTAAAGAATATTAGCATTTCTTCCTTAATAATCTTATAACACCTATCTAGGAAATTAAGTTGATAGGTGTCATAGACCTATCTCCTTGAATTTTTTTTAATTTAAGTATTATAAACACCACCTGTTAACCAAACCAACCCCAAGATAATCTTAAATTCATCTCCTAATTCCCCTACATCTATTCTTTATAGGGTAAAGAATATTGACATTTGTTCCTCAATAATCTCTTAATACATGTTTGTCAATTTAAATTGATAGATGTTATCAACCTATCTCCTTGAAAAAAAAATTTCTAATGTGATTATTATAAACACCACTTATTAACTAAACCATCCCCAAGATAATCTTAAAGACACTTACCTTAAGCACTACTAATTTAATAAAGCAAACATTCCCCTATTTTCACTTCACATTTCTTTTATACTAATTCTACATCTATCTATATCTTTTGGGCGCCGTTTCCGGAATCCAAATCTTAAATGGAACCATAATACGTGAACGTATTAACCTGTAGGGTTAATTCATTTAACCCTCATTAGCCACCATCAGTTCACTCTCATTCTTATAACATCTCAAGCCACAAGGGAGAGCCCACACAACGAAATGACAATAACCACAATTTATTTTCTCCAAAACAATTGTAGTTCTATGTATCTAGTTCATTCTAGAGAAAGAACCAACTCAATCGGAGTTCTATAGATGAAGATATGCTTGAAAATCCGAAGTGTGTTCATAGCCCAATCACGCTCTCCAAACTGACCCCTCATTTCCTTCCTATCAAACTTTTTGAATTTCAATCCAAAGGCTATCAATTTTTATGGGGAGGTATAAAAATGGGTTATGAATCTAACACATCAAGAATCACCGCAATCGGAGTTCAGATGAAGGAATTATGGCCAAACGAATCCAACATGTTCATATCTTTCCTCCTATTGAACATGCTTTGGCGCAAACACCATAACTCTCACTATAGGTATTGAATTGACTTTGTTCTTAGACCATTTCAAATTATAAATCTACGGATACAACTTTTGTGAAGACACAAAATTGAAATTCTATCGTTTGGAGGGTCCAAATGCACGAACCGTGTGAAATCACACGGTTAGGCCGTGTAACCTTCGGGTGAAATGGTGTAAAACACACGGCAAGTGTGATTTTACACGGTCAGGCCGTCTAACCTTCGGGTGACTCAAAGTTTTCACCCTCTAAGACCCCTATAAAGGATCCTAAACCCATCCTAACATCCCCTTTCCTCATAATCTTCCCAAATTCAACTCTTTCTAGTCCGATATCACTTCATAAACTCTAATGGTTCGGGAAAGACGTCCTCTACGACATCCTAACTTGTA
>JANITW010000006.1:52329462-52340264 GCA_027564335.1 Erythroxylum williamsii
TTTTTGGAAGGATTTTAGTTCATGAAGTTTAGAAAAGGTTTGGGTTTAAGTATTCTAGAACCAATTTTAGTGATTGTACTTTGAGGAATTTTCAATGGAAAACCCTATTGAGTGAAATTTTTGTTATTTTATAAAGGGATCAAAGAGACAAGAGGAACAAGAGAAGAGACATTCTGAGCAAGCCTATAAGTAAGGAAATCAGGTGGGTACATGTTTATAATAGAGTAAATAAGCTACTACTTTTTTTTTAAATCAAAGAAGTTTGTTGATTTTAATTACATCATAAGTGTTGCATTCATTGTTCTTGAATGATTTGAGAAATTGTTATACATTGCTACATGAATTATTGTGTTGATGTTTGATAAAAAGACTTTGCAAATGATTTCTGAAAAAAATCCTTGTTTATGGAATCATGTTTTCAAGAATGATTTGCAAGATATATATATATATCAAATATATGAAAAGCAAGCTTTCAAAAAGTGCCATTTTGGGCAACAAGTTTACAAGTCACGAATTATGTGTTATGTGGGTTTGTGGTGGTTCCCTAAGTTAAGTCACGTGCACGTTGACCAAGTTGAAGGCTTTTCTCGCCTGCCCACTAGTGACATAGAGTTCCTTCATGGACTCCCATAAGTTCACAGCTACACAAGATCCTTATGAGAATTGTGTAATACGTTCTATTTTTGGATCCACCCGAACCATTCTAATGTGCTTGTGTGCTCATGATATGTTAGCAAGTTTGATGCATTCATGTTTTACAACTTGTGGATTTTGGCTGAAAGCCTAAGAAACATGTGTTTTATAAACTCAATGAAAATTTTCTATGATAAGTAAAATGGTTTCAAAAGTTTTGCTTATCTTCTTTTATTATAAACTGTTACTCACAAGTTTTCAAATTCACCCACTTCCTATCCCCACCTATAGGTGATGAGCAAGAGATGGAGTGAAAGAGAGTCAATGCATCACTCCAAAATTGCTTATTTTGTATTTTGCGTTTTCGAGTTATGTTGTAAGGTGGCTTAAAAGGCCATTATAGCTGTGTAAAACCCTTTTATTTTGAGGGTATTGAAATGTAAATGAGGAAAATTATTTGTATATAATGTATTAAAGAGCATGATGTGGTAAAGATACACGCAAGTCTTTTGATATTCTCAAGAGGTTGGGTTCTAGAAACGATATCCAACAATTTTGGTTACTATTTTACTATTCACTAACTTTCATCAACTTCACCTGAAATCCGAACGAATTTTGTCAAAAAATTCATCATAATTTTCTCACCACATTCTAATACCATTTGTTGTGAAAATTAACTAGATTAGAGTAAATTCGCAACTAAATAGGATTGAAGGAATAGTAATAAAGAAATATACACACAGATTTTTAAGTGAAAAATTGACAAACAAATTATGATAAAAACCACGGGCAAGAAAAAAAAACTTCATTGTGAAAATTTAGGAGTTACAACCTCTCTCTATTTTCTAAGGAGAAATACTAACTCTCTGAAAAATAGAAGAAACACTCTTTAAATTATAGAGATTAAACTAAAGAAGAAAAGATTTAAGATGAATGAAAATTGATTTGGGAAGGCCTTCATACGCACATCCATAGCTGGTCTTCTACTTTTCTTCTTCATGCATGTGGATAGTTGTCCACATGCAATATTCTTCTTTCATTTCCTGACTTTGTGCAGTCGACAGCAACACTCTAAAATGGTTATAAATATCAATTAATCTATGATAAATTTTGAATAAACACAAACTAAAAGAAGGACAACAAAATCGCATATGACTTACCCACTCCTAACCCCTTTTCGATAGACTCAAAATTTTAATCTCCTTCAAACTGTTCATATATTTTTTAATTCAAGTATTACAGTCTTCTAAGTTATATTCAAATATCAATTTAACACAAAGAATCACGAATCTAGAAACCTCTATTTGAAACTTATAATTTTATGCATAATTTTTTCAAAAGAAAGATAACCCAATAGATTCTCTAAACATGTTTTAGCAACATGAATACATTTAGAAAGACAAGATGTCTTCTCAAAAATTAGAGAGAGATAATTTGGTTTTCCATCTTTTTCTCGCAATTTTTCTCTTTAGAAAAAGTAAACAAACCTCTAATTACTAATTTTAACATCTAAAATGTTTATTTTATCAAAAACAAAAAAAAAAGCAACAGAAGCTTTTAAATGAGTTTTAGGTGATTTTAGTGAGAAAAAAAAAGATAGTAAAGAGGGAAAAGAGGAACAAATGAGAATGAGAAAATAAAAATGGACAGGGTGAATCGTGTGTTTTGATTTTAAAAGATTTCTTTTAGAGAACTGGCTATTACAATTTGTGGTAAAATTAAGAGTTGGATTAAATATTTAATAAATAAATAAAAAGGTTCCTAATTTCTTTCCCACCAAAGCTAGAAGTTGCATCGTCAAAGAGGCCCATTTTAGGACGTACAGGCGCATAGACCTAAACAACTGTTAATCTTGAATGACGTAAATGGAATGGATCTTGAAGGGTCTGTCGTGATCCCCCGTATGGATGAAAGATTGGGGTCAATATTCTTGAGATTGCCTCTAAACTGCCCTAAATGATTTGTTTTCGTCACTAAAAGAAGGTTATCGCTTTAGGGTTTAGGCCCAATTTGTATGGTAAGTTGGTAATGGAAACGAACATCTAAGACCAAGCAGGACAAAACTGGTCAGACGAAACGGAGATGATTATGGCCAAGATTTGCATGGTAAGTTGGCAATGGAAACTAATTTTCTTCCTCCTCAAAACATTTCTTAATAATTAAAAAATGCAAATTGTTTGAAGTCAAATATTATCTTAAACATAATTGTAATAATGCACTATCATAACTTTTTTTTAGCAATAAGTAAAAATCAAATAGTGATTAAGATATGAAATCCTTTTTTTCATTGCCATATGCGCTATCATATCAGCTGGAATTTGTATTACTACTAAATAAGCCTTGACGAGTACTAAAAACAATAGAATCTACGTTGTACACTATTATTTAGTGCAATTACAGGCTTAAACATGGACTTGTTGAGGTTTTCTTCTTCTTTTATTATTTGTTTGAGACAAATGTTTTAGTTTATGCAGAGCATCTTCTGTTTTCTTTTTTATTTTTCCGGTTGAAGGTGTGGAGCATGTTCCAAATGGGTATAAGCGACAACCGCAAAATTATACTTTTAGTTAAAATTGGATGCTAAAAAGTTGAAAAACTTTATAATAACGCAAAGAAGAAGTATTACAACTAATGATCGGTTTCACAACAATTTAGTGTTTTTTATTTACTTGTGGAAGTGGACCGATTCCTAGTGATTGTGATGCAAGATAGAATTGATATGAATCTTTTAAAATAAATTTCAAAGCATAAAAAAGTGAAAGGTGTACTTCTACTAGTTTTAGTGGTTCAACTACACCAAAAACTATATTAATTTTAGAAGTAGTTGTCTATATGTAAGTATATATAAGCCACTAATGGTCAGACATTTAATCTAGTTGTTAGTTAAGGGGAAAAAAAAGTGATCAGGCTGTAAAAACACAATTAGTTACATTGGAAGGAGTAATGATGGACTCACAAAAGAGAAAGAAGAAGAAGTATTTGATGAGAGGACAGGGGTCCATGCTATACTTCTATCTTGTTTTGTAGCTGCTTACGTGAAATGAAGGCTACAACATAACATTACCGCACCAGTGGTTCCTTTTGTAAAGGTAAGGGCTTTTCATCTTTTGGATTTGAATGCTTTGACTTTTGGACTTTGCACAGGCAAACTTCTCTTTTTGGATTTAAAGATAAGTCTCCCCACTCACATGGTTTGTTTCTCGAGCCATCACTATTCAGCTTTGAGAGAGAAATTTTGTATGTGGGAAAAGATGCCTAAAATTAAGTGGCCCCGTCGATGATTAGGGTTTGTTGGGCTTAAACTTTTTTTCCCATTAATTATATGTTTTATGAGTAGCAGAAAAATGAACTTAACTTCCCCAAATCCCGTCCTCTTTAATTTAGATCCTTCCTTGCAAAAGCATATGTCAATTCTAAGAGAAGCTACATATAGCTAGCTTTTCATAATTTTGTTGTAAATATATAGCACCTTTATCCACTTTATTCTATTGAGTGACATGTTACCACTTACAAGCTTCTTTTTTGTCACTTTTTGTTTGTTTTACTTTCCTATAGTGCTTTACAAATACAAAGATAGCACACAAGTTCCATGCTTTTGCAGCCAAAGAGTGACAAGTTATGTAAGACCTATAGGGTGTCATCATGATTCTGCATTTCTTGGTAAGAATATCATCATACTTTTTTAGGTGTTTGTCTTTCATGTGGGATGATCCACTACCTTCGTTGATGGTGAAGGGGGCACATGGAGACTAAAAGGTCATCTTCCCAGAAAAGGGTATAACATTACAACTAAAAAGTTAAAGAGAAAAGAGATGGAAAAGAAGATGGAAAAAAAAAGTATATATATAAAGGAGAAACAAACCACGCTCCATGTCTGGTGAGTTAGCTATAGATACTTATAATTGCACTTTTAACACTAGTTGGTTTTGATTTTTCCTAGTAGGAGCAGAATAAAGGAATCATGATGAGAAGGAATTTTGTAATAGTCTTTCGAAAAAGAACAATTGCTTAGCATAAACACAAAGCAGAGCCCACCGTTTACTGTTTGGAGAGGCCAACCTTTTCCTTCCTTTTTTTTTTTTTTTTGTTCCAGGAAATGACAAACATTTCCGAAGAATTCACTAGAATTCATCCATTTCTATCTGTCTCTTTCTTTTTGGGCTCTTCACCATTAAGGTTCAGGATCAAGATTGAAAGCACTCATTATTATCGTTTCTTGCGCTTCTTCCTTTATATTTGTTCCGTTGTGTGTATGTGTTTATTTGTACGACTGCACGTGAGCCGTTGTGTGCATGGAAGTCATTACCATTCATTTACCATTACCAGTTTACCACCTATGCAAAGTCGGATGAAATTGCCTAGAAATTTCCTCTTCTGTCTGTACTTTTACCCTTTAGTTTATTGAAACCCAAACGCTAAGCCTAACGGTTAACATTTAATATATTGTGGTCTTGATGCTTTCTCAAGTCATGAAAAATAATATGTTTATACAGTAAATGTGCAGTAATTAGATCAAGCCCGAGTCGATACATTCTTGTCAACTGAAGGTAAGTGGAATAGAAGCCTAGCTAAAGAACTGATATACTTCCGTTGTAATCGTATGAAATTTTCATTATATACATGAGAGCGATATTGCATTCTGTGAACATCAAAACCTTACGTCAGAATTTCTTCCAAGGCAAATGTGCAGTTGCTCCATTCTCATGCGAGGCGTACCTGGAATTCATGATGTTGCCTTGTTATCTTCTTTTTCGATGAATAAGGAGATACTGTATCTGAGCTAATCAGAAGGTTTAAATACCTCATCAATTTAGTCAGCTCATGATTGGCTATAACATATTTTACTTTTAACTTCTAATCCCATTTTCTTAAGTCTGTTTAGGATAATTTACAGCACGGCCTGACAGGTGTGCAAAACTAATGAGAACAACCGTGTCCTTCATAGAGATATAGTCTGCACAAGAGTTTAGAATAATTCCACTTCCACATATATTCGGGATTCTGATATATGTTACTTTCCAACAGAAGACTGCCTTCTTCAGTCCCTGCTCTCCATTTATCAGAAAGAAATAATTGTTCTGGAATCACAGGCTGGGACTGGGGTTAAAGAATTGGATAGGAAAATCTTCTTCAGATATCGAATAAGTTAAAAAGTTAATAATCTAAAATGTATGGCTTCCATACCATGCCCAACAAACACTTCCCCCCCAAATCTATCTCTTCAAGTCACCTTTGTGAAGAGTAGCTGGATACAATTATGTGTTTGGCTTTGAGCGGTGGGATATTGACAGTATCTAAATAATATTTATTTGGATTGATCAGAGCTATCTCTTATGTTTGTCTATGCATTAATGCAACTTAGATGAGAACAAAGAAATGGAAGCTATAGAACAGGAGGAAATCAACACTGATGATGATAGTGATGATGATGGCGGTGATGATAACATGAGAGACATTTGGCTTCAATCACCACATAAACATACAGGAGTACCGGCCTATACAGACGCACAAGTTGAATGATCGATCTAACAAAAAAGAGAAGAAAAAAACAGAAAACAAGACAAGTTGAGACATTATGGTTTGCAATATTTTTTATATTTATATTTTCATTTCCTCCAGATTTCTATGCGACCACTGAATCCAATACATCTCCCAACCCCACCACAAACCAAATTTTAAATAACATTTGTAATATAAAAATCTTTCTTCACCTGAAACCCACTCATTGCATGCCATAGACATGCTGCCTCACCAGTTTTTAGCTAATAAACGCATACTTAGCATTCTGTTGATAAAGAAATTTCCAGGAAATGAAAACCACAAAAACTAGTATGGACCCGTATTATTCGTGGATTCAGGAAGATAATTTAGATAAAGTGAAAGTGAATGGAAACGGTATTGTATAATTCATACATGAAGAATAATTATTGATCCTGCCATATAATTGCCATGTCAAAGAATTTGAAATAATCTAATATTTTCTTTGAACAAAAGCAAATATTTGACACCCTTTTACTATTGTAGGTATCTTATTTGTATGGTCCACTTAAACCTAGGTGTGTTTTCAAAATGATAATTACATTGTTGAAAACAATTAGAAACAATAATTATTTGTACAAATCAAACCAGATAGACCTTTAGAAGAGAACTTTGAAGTTTTTGTATGGAATGATTAGTACAAGTGTAAAAGTACAATGCGTTAGCAAAATGATTAAAGGGTTCAGATAGATATTGACACAATTAATAGAAACAAGAAGAAAGAAAATAAAAGTAGAAGTAATGTAGCAAGATTGCCATGTACTAGTCTTGGGTAATTTGCAAGTTGATCCCTTTGTACATATGTCGTTTGTTAAAGACGACAGCGACAAGGGAAACTTCTGAAAAGAGAAGAAGAGGCCAGCGAAATAAGGTTGTAAGTGTAATTCGAAAAGAAATAGGTGGAGAGGTGGGACCCATGGGAGTACATTTTAGTTGTTTGATAATTACCCGACCAACGGAAGATGCACGAAGCATCATCCCAACTCCGTATGTTCATTCTTCATGATGCTGACAGCTGGACAGCTGGGCCCACTTAATGGAGTATCGGATGGACAATCGTTACGTGTATGGCATCTATTGGTTTTGTTTTTAAGTTAGAAGGATGGGACAACCCTAGACGATCATAGATTTTGGGTGGAATATCTTTGTTCTAGGACTTCATCATAGGCAAAGTCGTCCTAAATTAGCCTTATTACGCTGATTTTCATTTTGAGGATCGAAACACCTAAACTTTTGCATTACGGTAAGTTGTTAATCATATAATCAAGAAATTATCTTAAAAGACAAAAGTTTTACATTATTAATGAAAAAAAGTGGAAGAGACCTAGTCAAAAAAAAAAAAGATTTTTGATATTTCTTTTAAGTGCAAAGCTTAATTTCGGAAGAAGACAATATGAGAAAAGCTGTGCGTCTCAAGAGCCATGCTGAAACTTACATCTCAAGTAATCAGCAGAGCAGTGAATCCTTTACTATCCTGCGACTTTGACAGAAATACATAGACCTATGCTATGCGATGCCGGCATGGGGCATGTAGGTTTCTAGCTAGCTAGTTTTGGCACATCTTAATTTATTTATCGTATTCAGCAAATTATTTATTTCTTTGAAGGTTACTTAGTCAACCAAGACATGAGTATTTAATTTATATAAGTTGAGAAAGCCACATAAATGATTATAAGATCCGAAACTGAACTGAAAGTTTACTTATTAGACATAATAATAATAGCTAGACGATGAAATAGACGTAAATAGATTAATTAAGCAGGAAAAACGGAGGTAGATGATAAAACTCATTGTATCGATGCTTCCTAATGGAGCAGGTGATCGTGCAGCGTAGAAGAAGAAAAACCAAATCCCTATTCCAAATGAATATTAGTGGTATGGTAGAGCCCTAACAAACAGACAAAGGCATCAGAGAATAGTGGCGGAGGGCCCGTAGTCTCTGCCTACCCATCAAGAAATTATTAGGGGACAGAGATACCATTATGCACCCAACATTCATACTCTCCCCATCTCCTCATACACATTATCTATCTCATTCTGATTTATTTGGAATCACAATGTATCTGATCTAGGACCTTGCATATTTTATGCATATTATACAAGATACAAACACAATATCTAATTAAACAATCAGACTATGCTTTTGGCGTTACTCTATTGTAATAAATAAATGAAACTTCTCTATATATGTATATATGAGATGATGGGAATGTCCCATCGTACCCTGAGATGACTAGTTCATTAAATTTAACGTCTTTTCCATTGGTTAAACCCAACTGTTTATTATATTCATTGCCATATATGTAGAGTAGACTGCTATTAACAAATATTACTTAGTTATTAATTAAATGATTGAGGGAGGAAAATAAAAATGAAGAGAAGGGTGGTATACTGTACCAAACTTATGAACATGAAACATGATTTTTTTTTTACTTAGTAAAAATTTGAGTTGATAATTAATAATGGATATTTTTACCTATCACTTTCGGACACAACTTTTCAGATTTAAACTTTAAATTTTTGGAAGTATAAAAATAATTTTTTAATTATATTTTAAAGTTTTAACCAGTTTATGTTTAACTTTTGATTCACATTTTAAAAGATTACTTGAAACCATATTTAGGAATAGAGAGAATACATGTCATGTGAAAAGTTACTGATCATTGTCCAGTCAACATAGACTTCTCAATGGAGTTTACTCACTGTCTTGACGCTTTTTAGCGATGAAGTGAAATTGTAGTTGTCATACATCACGAAGATATGATCAATTTAATTAGCTATTCCTCTTCAATTATATGTTACTTCTCTTATTATTTCTCCTCTGGGCTCTTGCTTGTTTTAAGCAATCCTAATGTCCTTCAAAAAAGTTGTCATGATCTTTTGAGTTTGCATAAAAGGAATAATTATTAATTACAAATTAACTCTCTACTTCAGGCTGAAGTGCCATCGAGTAGTATAGATTATTAAATATGCCCATCATTTTCCTAGTAATATTAAAACCATAAAATTAAGAACTCCTTTTTTGTTTAAATAAATAAATGTTGATACCTCACCTGTGATTTAAATTATAGATTTAATTAATTATATAAAAGTAGAATCAATCCACAGTGAGAATTATATTAAAATTCATATAATGCGTGTGAATTATAAAATGAAAGGTGATTAACCCTATTAATATTTTAGAGTTCAAGTTTAGACCCTGGTTTCTTGAAAAATGAATAGCAGTCTTAAATTGGAGTCGTGGAAACTGAAAATCTTAGAATCTAAAACGCCCTTTTCAATTACGCATTGAAGTAAAAAAAATATATAAAAAAACATAAGTGTTACGACGAATTTGGCTGGGCCAATAGAATCTGTTTGTAATCTTGACGCCTAAGTTTTGTGTCTACGAGAGAGAGAGAGAGAGAGAGAGAGAGAGAAAGACAGAGATGCAGATTACGCTGCTTTTCAGTTTTTACACGATGGAAGTGTATGATATAATAATGAAAGATGAAGGAAAAAGCAAATCTGCATGCCTAGAACTTTAGGTTTAATTATAATTGTAGATCGAAGGAACTGGGGTGGATGATTGCTTTAGGATTCTCAAACACATGCAAGTAATATATATAAATTCACCTTTGCAATCATCTTTCTCAACTCTCAATCCCATCATAAACCATATCTAAAGCTAACCAATTACTTTTAGTTCTTGTCTTTTTGTATTACATTTAATTAAAACGTAGAAACTGAACTTAACATCTCTTAAGCATTTGCTATTCAAATCACTAAACCTGCGTGCATAAAGATCTTCCTTAACCTCTCTCCCAAACGCTTCAAATCTTTTTTAAGTTATTGAAACATTTGGCACTATTTTTCATAGGACTGACATGCTAAGCTTCCATATTAATAAATACATATTTAGTAAATGAAGGGGGAAAAAACAAGGGTTCAAGTATGATGAGGTGGTGAAATTATGGTAGAGCTTTTGAGATGGGTCGTCGTTGCTTTCCAGTAGCCAACCAGACAAGAGGCCTGCATTTTTATTTTTACTTTTATGCCTGAGTATGTCACATTTATTTTTATTTTTATGGCTGTGGCTGTGGCTGTCACATTTAATCTCCGCCGCCCAATTCGCTTACTTTTCAATCACAAAATGATTACATCGAACGGCCAGACACTGTATTATCATAAATGGGAAAAAGAGGAGATCTTCAGATGGCCAATGACGTGGGGTCCACACAACCCAAAGAGCCGTCCGTTGCATATACTAATTTATTGTACTACGTGTCAAGCAATGATGATATGCACCATCACTGCCGCCTGCACTCGCATACACATATTATAATTTGCTGCCCCAGACTTCAGAGTACGGCTTAGAATGACCGGGAGCAAATAAAAAGCCAATCGGAATAGTTATCCTGTTGCTGATTTATTCTTACTTATTTCTTCGTTTGATTAAAAAATAATATATAGAATAATTAATCCTTAGTTTAGTTATTTTTATATTTTTAAGAATAATAAAAAATACTTTCTTCTATTTTTACTTATTGTATGAAACGTATAATAGGTATAGAAAACCTTTCTCTCTATTTTTTTTAATTAATTTTTTTCTTCTTATCACCGTTATCATCATTTTTTATTGTTGTTATTAT
>JANITW010000006.1:52340292-52353342 GCA_027564335.1 Erythroxylum williamsii
TTATTATTAATTTTTTTATTTATTTATTTTTCTTCTTACTATTATTATAAAAATTAATAATAATAAAAATTAATAATGATAATAAGGGAATTAATAATAATAATACTATAATATTATAATAATAAGAAAATTAATGATAATAAAATAAAATAAAATATTAATGTTAATAATAAGGAAATTAATAATAATAATAACGGTAAAGACTATAATGAATATTTTGATCTTTTTGTTAGTTATTTCTTTGTCATCTCAAATTTATGTTTTTAAACCAAACATTAACATATATCATCATTAGAAATTTTTATGAATAAATAATACTTATTTTATTATATTTCTTGTCTATTCTATTCTTAAAAATAACCATTCCATTTTTTACCTATTCCAAAAAGTAAACTAAATACTCTCAAAGTGAAATTTCAATCTTATTCTTACCAGAGACTTGGAAGGGAAACAAGACTCCTAAAACTATCTAGATTTTCAAAATATATTTCTAAAGAACAATATTATAGGTTTTTTTTTTTTTGTTGCCGAGATGTTTTAGGAGGATCCTAATTATGGAAAGACATCTTTAAGTCATTCACACTTAGACTAATCCCCAATCGAGTCGGGTAGGCTCCGTAAAAGGCAAAGCTCTAATATCAAATTTTAAACGACTGCATACATGAGAGGGATTCAAACTTGTGACCATATTTATGTTTAAAAAACACTTATCAACTCATCTGGACTGTGAGATTTAGGTAATAGTTTGATTTAGTATTTATATTCGTTTGGATTGTGCTTTGTTTGGCATCTCCTTAAGATGTTCTCGGTATTGATTATTGAATAGCAAGCGCAGAACTTTTATTTATGGTCCCGATGCGTACAGTACACACTGAAGCCAGAGAAATAATGTTATATAAGAATCAATAAGTTGTGGGTTAATTTTACACGTAACAGTTCAAATTTCTTTATTTAGAAAAACCTATCATAGACATATATGTTATTTCTCATAGTCGTATATTTACCAAATATATTAAGAAAAACTGTCACATAATTTTATTTATTATGTACATTTATTATGATATTAAAATTTTAAAATAAATAATTGATCTTAAATTGTTTTAATAAAAATATCATATTATTTTGTGATAAAAATTGTCACATTCTTATTTTTTTGTAAGATTGTCCAGAATATATCAATAGTCACTGTTAAAATTTAAAACAATATGATGAAAATTTAACAAAATATAAAGTATTTTTAAGAAATTGAAAAATTAAAAATATTTTAAAATGAATAAATTTATCTAATTAATTACGCTGCAAACAAATAGTGAATTTGTTTTGTTATAAAATATCTTCAAAACCCTCGGAAAGATTTAGCTAAAAATTAATATCACAAAATCTAGAAAATTTAGGAGCATTAATGGATATTTTTTTCAAACATGTCTTAATTAGTAGGTGTAATATTTCCCAGTTTATTATTTACATAAAATGAATTACCTTTTCTCATTTAAAGTGTTTACACCCAATTACCGTAGTAGAAAATAAAAGATACAGTTCTCGTCGTAGAATTAATCAGGTTCATTAGCTGGTGCTAGTAACTGTAATCAAATAATGCATCGTAGCCATTTAAATCTCACAGGATCCGAATCGAAGAAAATGTGAAAGAAACGTGTTAAGCAGGTTTTCAGTTGACATATCTGCATTATTGGTATTTTCAGAAGAAGGATTCGTTGTGGGATGGTAGACAAGTCACAAGTGATTGGATATTAACCCAAGACATTTATTAGTTTATTTATATTTGAAGTCTGTTATCACTTATCATTATTCTAAATGTTGTACTATAAAAGTAGTCATGTTTCACATATCTATACAAAACATTTCTTTTCTATATTGCATCCACTGAAATAATTTTGATTATAGTCTAGTAATGCATATGTTAACTTCCTCTTTGTCAACTGTAATTTGACTCTGATTTCAAATTTCAGCATGAAAAATAACTTGTTTTGAATATTTACTCAGCATAAAAATAAAGCACACCAAAAAAAGAAGATAACAGTTCATAGAAGAACTTGTTTATATATACGAACATCACTTTTTTTAATTAGTTATTGGGATTTGTTATACCAAAATTATTGTACATGTAATGTGGATATATTTGGAGTAATAATTAGCTTCATTTCTAGATGAATTGCTATTGATTTATTTCTAGTTGAGCAGGTTAAAAAGTAATTTAATATTTTTTTTTGTATTTTAAATATTATAACATATTGAAAACATTCATCTTGTTTCAAAAATTTACAGGAAATTAGTTATATATATCATATAATTAAAAATCACATCTTTAATTGTGGTAAGAGCTAGCATTGTATATATAGTTTTTGTGGCTACTGTTATTTAAGCATTTTATCATTTATTAATCGTAATCATGGCCACATTCACACCAATAATCCAACCAAAACATTGAAACTTATGTATATATATTGTTGTGCTAATTTGGTGATGAATGATTAAATAAGCTAAAAATGAATACTTAATTTTATCTTTCCAGGTTTTCAGTTATATAATCATAGCATGTGCATATATTGAATCCACGTAAGATTATTAGTTAAAATTAAATATAAGTAAAGCAACTAATAGATGTGAACATACTTGAGAGTTAAAAGAGGCTGACGTATAATTAGGGATATGGTTTGTACTTGTGCATGCAGAAGCTTGCCTTTTATCTATGTTTCTATGGTTTATATATATATATTTACAGAGACAGCTAAATTATGAGTCTTTTGTTTCCTTGTGGGCATGTTTTCTTTTTATGGCCCATATTTCTGGGGGTGGGATCAAGTGGCCATCAAACTGATTAGCTTTCTCTCTCTATCTCTCCCCTCCCCTTTTGAAGATGTTTATTTAGCCAAGTCCACAAACAATACCTGATGAAGATGATGAGTGTTACAAGAAAGAAAGAAAGCTGCTGACAGAAAAAGCTCATCTTTTTAAAGCCTAAAGAAAGCTGATATAACCGAAAGGAGCGAAAAGAGAAGACCTTTTTCTTCTCTATTTCATGCTCCAGTCTTCCACACACACCTCTTCCCCTATCTATCTATCTATCTACTATCTATCTATCTATTCCAACTTTCCAAATAGTGCTTGAGGGAGAGAGAGTGGTAGATGACAGGTAAAGCGTAGAGCTAGACTTACTATACGTGCTACTTACTTGAGGTTTGTACTGTAGACTCTTATATAGAGAACGGTATAATCAACCCAGCAAAAAAAGCGATACTACCACACCCATGTTGCCCAATAACTCATCTTCAGCTCCTTCTTCTTCTGAGCCATTTTCTTGCTTAGAAAATGGAAATATGAACACCAATAAGAGGAAAAGAAGGCCTGCAGGTACTCCAGGTATGTGCATATATGTATTATGAACCTCTTCATTTACAACTTTGACGGTCTGCTTAATTTTTTTTATCATTTTGTTGTTGTGCAACTGTTTGAGGGTAGATCCAGATGCTGAAGTGGTTTCTCTATCACCAAAAACACTGCTTGAATCAGATCGTTACGTGTGTGAGATCTGCAACCAGGGGTTTCAGAGAGATCAAAACTTGCAGATGCACCGGCGACGGCACAAGGTTCCTTGGAAGCTACTGAAGCGAGAGACTCCGGTGGTGAGGAAGCGTGTGTTTGTATGCCCAGAGCCTACTTGTTTGCACCATGACCCTTGTCACGCTCTCGGCGATCTTGTTGGGATAAAGAAGCATTTCAGAAGAAAACACAGCAATCACAAACAATGGGTCTGCGAGAAATGCTCTAAAGGTTATGCTGTTCAATCTGATTACAAAGCCCATCTCAAAACCTGTGGCACCAGAGGCCACTCTTGCGATTGTGGCCGTGTTTTCTCAAGGTTCTTCACTTCATCCCTTAATTCTCATCGCAGTCGCTTTGTTGTTTTCTCTTCTTAATCTTTGTCCATTAAACACTCTTCGGGAGTTGCATAATAGATCGATCTATCTTCAGTAATTGAACTGAATGCTGTGTTTTACTCGATTACATTTTTGCTTCAAGTTTCAATCTTTTCGTTTCTGCTTATGTTCCATACACTAATGCCATAAATATGCAAAGGAATCCAAATCCATGATCTTTTTTTTTATAATTCAACTCATCCCCTTATAACTTGTGTGTGTGGAAGACGGAAAAAGAAAAACTTTATCAAAGTGGGGGGAGAGATAAGTAATAAAATAATATTTAGTATTTGACTGATGGAACCTTAATCTAGTTTAAAACAACTGTTTATTGACAGTTGTTGAACACGGTTCCCAAAATCAGTTGCCCTTGTCTTTCGCTGTTTGTTTCTCGCTCCCCAAAACTCAAAACTTCCTCTTTCTTTTAACTTTTTATTCCTGTTGAATCTGTATAAGATAGCTACCTGTCTCCAGTCAATTTCTAATTGGTTTATCAGATATATCTATGTTCGATTCTTTTTCTGTAATGAGTTTATGACTTGATCTCCTCCTTGCTTTGATTCTTTCATCTCTTTTCATCAATAAAGACGACACAAAGATCAACCCTTATGTTTATCTTCTTGTTCCAGTATTTTGCTACCTAGTTGCGTGACATCTGGACAAATTCAATAGCAACCCATTGTTGAAAGTGTGCGTGATGATTGATTTTTTATAACTAATGTACTTGTTTATTGTAGGGTTGAGAGTTTCATCGAACATCAAGACGCTTGCAATATGGGTCGCCTCCGATCTGAATCGCATTCTATACAACCTGCATGCTTGTCAAGAACTGCATCAAGTCCAAGCCCTTCTAGTGAAACAAATTTCAGCAACACTCCCTGGCCTCCTCTCATAATTCCAAGGACAACAGATGCCATGTTCTTGAGTAATATTCCTAATGCTGAGACCAATTCTTCCAAAAGTGCACACTATCATAATTTAGATCTTCGGCTCTCAACCACATCAAATCCTATCGAGACCTCAGGTGATCCCAAGAGAGATGGTGAGCAGGATGCTCAGCTACAGCTCTCAATGGGGTGGTCGTCTAATGGCTTCAGTGATAAAAAAGACTGGTCTACCAATGAAGAAGCAGGAGGCAAAAATTCCTCAAGGGAGAGTGAAAAACACTTGGCAGCTTCGAGGATTATCGAACAAGCACGAGAGCAGTTGAGGTTGGCCAAGGCAGAGAAAGCATATGCTGAAGAGGCAAGGCAACAAGCTAAAAAACAGATTGAATTTGCGGAACAAGAATTTGCCAATGCCAAGAGGATTAGACAACAGGCTCAAGCTGAGATAGGCAAGGCACAAGCGCTGAAGGAGCATGCGATAAAGCAAATGAATTCTACTATCCTGGAAATCACGTGCCATGCTTGCAAACAACTGTTTCAAACGAGAACACCTCCAGATGAGAACTCTTTAGTATTAAGTTACATGTCGTCGGCCATCACAGAAGGTGAAGTAGGAACCGATCTAGCAAAGGTGTCCAAGTTTTAACATCATAAATATTTTTATTTCTGCTGTTATCATGGATTGATTGTTTCCACCACTCTGTGCAATATTAACATTTCAAACCCCGGGTGCTACGAACTGTGATTATCTCATGTTGGGTGTTGCAGTTGTGTTCTTCAGAATATTGTGCTATACGGTATATTCTGTTAGTTAAGAAAGCTATGAAGATCTTGGTTTTGTTATTGTAATAATGTAAATTTCCATAAATGATAATTGTTTCTACGACCTTTGTAGAGATGTTATTTGCTTACAATAAATATTCTTCAATGAAAAAGGGTGTCATTCATTAGGTTTTGCTGCTCTCTGAAACTATTTCATTCAATAAGTTGAGAAGCACTGGCATCTTTCTTTCCCTCAACTTTTGGTAGTTTTGGATTTTCTGTTTGGACTATGCGGATATGTTGGTAAACCGAGGTGAAGGAAAATGAAGTTGATCGTGACTTCTCCCACCAGCATTAAAGAACAATACTGTCTAAATTTATAACCTAAACTTTCAAATACTATGAGAGAGAGGGAGGTAAGAGATGCCCCCTTTTTTTTTTTTTTTTTTTAATCCTCTTAGTTCTAGTCTTCACCTATAAATATGAAGGTAAAAGCGCCATGTTTTTCAGTGCCACAGTTGTAAGGTTTAATTACAGACTCACTCGTCCCTCTCAAGGTCCCCAAACAGAGAGACACGAACAAACTCCATTCAATCAATGTTATTTCGTAATCTTTTCTCTCCGCATAAGAATCAGAGCCAGGCGTAGCCATAGAGAGAGGAGGAGGAGGTTTATGGGGGGGTCCAGTGGC
Source organism: Erythroxylum williamsii (assembly GCA_027564335.1). Lineage (NCBI taxonomy): Eukaryota > Viridiplantae > Streptophyta > Magnoliopsida > Malpighiales > Erythroxylaceae > Erythroxylum > Erythroxylum williamsii. The sequence continues at coordinate 52,346,568 of JANITW010000006.1, forward strand.
TGCAGACTTCTCAGAAGAAAGAAACACAGCATCTTTCCATTTATGCAGAGACCACCCAATGGCTTTTCTCAACACTGCGACCGAACTTTGCTTCTTTGTTAAAACCTGCGTGTGGTTGGTACTACTCCTTGCAACTATATTTTAAACCAAAAAGGCCATCAACATTGCATGAAAATTCAAAGCCTAGCTAGCTGTTTGCTTTCTGACTTGGAGTTTGCGCTCTTCTTAGTACTGTTAGCTGTTTTTTAGTAGTTGTTAATTTTCTCGGCTGCCTTGGCTGTATACTGTTTGTTGTTAATCATTGCACTGAGTAGCTACACTAGCAACCAGTTAGCTGGCTTTGTATAACCAAGCTCATTAACCGCAGGGGCAAAAGCTAGAGGGGTAAGAACCGCTTAAGATTTGTATAACAACGATGATTCTCTGAAATATCAGAATATGGTTGGGCAGAGAAAAATTATTTCAGGGCAATGATTAGATAAATGGCAGTAAATATTCTTGCACACTGCAGCTTTGCACATGACATGGTCTTTTGAGTCTTGTCAAGTAGTAATCCTGGAACCAATATGTGTGGGTGAGTTGTTCATGGTTAGTAGAATTATGCCATACCCGCCACTTCTGACTTGGTAAAAATTTTATACTAAGATTCTTCCTCTTCTTAATGCAATATGGATTCTTGGTCAGGAATCCAAAATGCTTCTGAAGCTTGAACACAAAGTCAGCCCGTCAAAATATGTAGGATTTAGTGTCGAGGAAGAGTGCAGAAATCAACTGTGTACGCCTACTATATAAGGATTTGTTCTCCTCTACGTTGTTTGATTTCTACTTAGCCCAGAAAACAATTCCAAGACAAAATCGGGGTTGGCCTGCACCAAATGCTTCGCTGGCCAAGTTCCGACCCAAAAACTTCAGACCCAACAGAATCTGCATTTGCACGTGCAGGATCAGAGATGGCCTTGCCTCAGTCTAATATACAGATAGAAATTCTTACCCAATAATATTTTCACATTTCAAAAGACATGCTTCTTAATTTCGAGACTAAGTAAACGTCCAAAGTTACTCCATACTTTTCATTATTTTTAAATGAAGGTCAAACTATAGGTTGCTTTACATATTTAGCAGAATAAATAAAATAATTTATGATTTTTCTTTAATTAAATAATAAAATTAATTGATAAAGATAATAAAAAATTAATTCAAATATCATATATTTGACAAATGTAAACCAATATTATATTTTAGATTTTATTGACACATATCAATATTTAATTAAAATAATTTTAATTCTAAACAAACTTTAAAATTAAAAGTATATTCCAATTAAATTATTAAAAAATTCAAAATTTATTATAAACACTACAAGAAAACAGTTATTAGTAAACGACCATTTTCCGTCGGTAAAATAAATTACCGACATAAATTGAAAACAGACGAAATCGTCGTTAAAACATTCATAGTTAAAATTACCGACGAATTTTTTATGTTCTGTTTCGACGGTAATTTACCAACGGTCAAAAATGTATTACCAACGATTGATATTACGTCGGTAAAAATTATCGACGGAAAAAAGTAAAGGACAGTTCTGTCGGTAACATGTAGCAATGGATGCATTTCCGTCGGTAAACCGAAAGTAATGGATAAGAAACGTCATCATACTTACCGACGGTGACAGTATTTTCGTCGGTAAAAAAGATTCAATTTTCGACGGTGTTTATATTCCGTCGGTAATACTATGGTAAGAAATATTTTTAAAAAATTCCAGTTTATTGATCTTGTGATAAATGCATAATGTTAAGAGTTACCAATTATCTGTGCATAATAAATTAATTTGTGTGTGTATATATATATATATATATATATAATTTGATTAATTAGAAAATTAATTGATAATATAACGTTAAAATTATTTAAATTGATAATAAAAACATTATAGTGCTCATAACTTATGTTTATAATTGAAAGCAAATGACAAGGACATGCTCATGTCGTGGTGATCTTGGGTGCTCTGAACTGCTAAGCCTCCCCTTCAATTGTTCTATCTCCTGTCTAAGCTGGGGCATCTGCTCCATCTGCTCTCTCATCTTAGCCATCTGCCCCATCTCCGCTCTCATCTTAGCTGTCTGCTTCATCTGCTCTCTCATCGTTGCCACCTGCTCTATCTTCTCTCTCATCTTAGCTATTTGCTCTATGTGCTCCATCCGTTCATTCCCGTCAACCTTTTTCATGTGAGTTAGCTTGATTACTTCATTGCTGTGCGTTGGCCTAGCAGATGCTGCTGTACTAGACAGGAAAGATCGCGAATAACATGTATTCGCATATGAACCTAGCCCGAATATCCTTCCACGACGATCCCTACCACTCACAACATCAAGATACGTCTGAGTCTCATCTACATGTTGTTCCTCTTGAGACTGTCGCTGAATGGTTTGTTGTATTTGGTCCTATTAGGAAGGGATTATTATTAAGAAATTATAAAAATGTATTAATTTCACATACATTCAGCTCTCTACATCGGGTGTTGATGAATGTCACACTATCATGTTTCTTCGTGTGGGTGTGCAAAAACAATTGAATAGGTGTAGGCTTGATGCCTAATGACTTTTCCTACATGTATAACCTAAATTGTTGGATGTGAATAACAGTTTATAAAAATTTCAGCAGAGTTTCTTTTATTTTTATGATAATTGCCCCTTGTTGAACAAAGAAAATAACTTAACATAGCCATATATGAGACTAGACATTTATACCATAATTATTATGTACAATATAACAAAACAAAATATATACAAAATAAGTGTCAAGTTTAGATACTTACAAGTCTATGTGCATGCTCGTAGTGGGTAATTGATCCTCCCGTATGTACAGGAAGACTCTCTACCCCTGGCTCTCCATGTCTGTTGACAGAGTTACGCTCTGAGGTGGACATTACCGCAGGTGATATCCAATACTCGGTCCAACAACTTCAAATTTCCTCCGAAATATAACGCGGTCGTGCATCAGCCTTACGTATCGCATTAATTAAGTCGTGATAATGTGTACGAGCTTTCTTTTCCCATACTTTATACATGCTGATGTTAAAACAAGAATCCCAGTAAAATTCTTTTTGAAATAAGAAGGAAAAAAATTATATATGTAATTTGTGTATATAAATCAATATAAAAAGAAAATAAATATTTATTGTACCTCAAACTCTTGAAAGTAAAATTGTTTTGTGGCCTCAGATGTATTCTTCCACACATAACCCTCAAGATCAATCCTTTGTTTAAATGTGGAAGTCATATTTCTAGAACTCGGTCCAGACGAAACCAACCTTATATATCAAGTTATTTTATACTATGAAAAAACTGATAAACCTAAGACTTAAAAAAAACAAATGGTGAATAATGTGATTTCACTTACTGTTCATTGACAATTGTTATAAACTTTCTTCCATTAGGTCCCTCAACTACAGGTTGGTGGACGTCTTCTCTATCCAATAAATAGGTATCGGATGATATATGAGTTGGGGAAGGGGATGGTGTAGCATGAGGAGTAGTAGGTGACGCCTCGTTTACAACTGTTGGCCCTGGAGGTAGTGCGAGCTGCAGACTGTGACGAACCACCTTCACAGTAACTTGCTTTGAACATGACTCTAAACTTCAGTCGTATAATCTCACATTGTCTCTTTGGTCCCATTTGTTTACTTGTAATTATTTTTTTTTTCGAATTCTCTACAAATATAATACTTTAAAATCAATATTTTACACAATATATGGAGAAGAAAATAAGGCAATGGAGTTGAAGGTTAACAAATTCTTAACAACAATAAATCAACTTTAATAATGATATAATTATGCATTGCTTAACAATGTCTTACAGATACAACAATAAATCAACTTAAAAGCTTAGTGTAATAATGTATTGCATCAAAAAATCACAATGATATAATTAATTTATTTGATTTCATGTAACACAGGAGTCGGTAAAGGTAAATGAGTCCCCAATCTCTGGATTCCTGAAAAGGGTCCTGGCATTTTCAAACGCACCAATAAAAACAGTGATACTTCTTCCACCAGGTGTAGGCTTTTGAACACCTTCTTGTAATAGTTTTGAAGCTATAGCTATACTTGTAGATGAAACAGTGAATGAGTTGCCGCTCTTAGTGTGAAAGACTAATTCTCCAGATGAACTACTAATGGGAACATATTTACCTAAAACATAATCAATTAAGAAGTTTTGAAACTGTGATATTAGAAAACCGTTAAACCAACAAAAACTGGATATTAATGCATACGTGATTGACTAGAAGAGGTTTGAGAAATTGATGACTTTTCGACAAGAACCGATCTCTTTAATCCTTTATAGGCCGTTGTGACATCGCTCTCACCTCTATCGGCATACATGTCCTCTTCGAGTTTAAAGGAAGCGTAAACATGTAGGATAGACAATCAAATGAGAATATGTATAATAACGTTAACAAAGGAAATGAGATGTACATAATAAGGAAAGAGACGTTGTCCAGATCATACTAAACACTTTCAAGTAACAGATCAGCCATAGAAGGTAAACGATTTTTAGTGTATGATGCAGCGATATTTTCTACAGTTTTGATTCCTTGGGTTGGGACAATTTTGCTACATTCCTTCCAACAGAAAGAATTACTACCATCCAGAACCAGTCGCCATGTCGACATTCCTTGAATAAGAATTTCAATGAAAGACTTTACATAATATACTGAAATGCAAATAATGTTGTTTTTTTATTAAAATATTCAATTACAAACACAAATTAATCGCTATCAAAACTTAATTGTAAATTACAATCATGTTCTTTTTCAGAAGAATAAGAATCAAACTCCTGCTCCTCTTTAGATCTCTGACCGTCATCATCCTCTCCAGAAGAAATATCGACATATTCGTTAGATAGATTGCTCAAAGGTTCATTATCGTCATACGTGACAGATGTATTGATAAAAGTGACATCTTCCTAAAATGCTTCACTTTCAATTCTATGCTCTTCTTTTCTATGTGATTCAAAAATACTTTTAGGTTTTACTTTGCAAACTGTCAACCAATCTATCTTATCTCGTAGTAAGCTTGAAAAAGGGACATAACAATCCTGTTTCGCTTGCATAACCAAGACGAAAGGTTCAAATTGTTTTAATCTTCTTCGGTAGTTAATTTCAACTAGATTGTATTGGCTATGCACTTTTGTTCCAACATTTGGTCTTGGATCATACCAGTCACATTTAAATATCACACATCGCTTCAATGGCAAAGCAAGGTACAAAACTTCTAGTAATTCAATAATTTTACCATAGTAATCCATCAATTCTCCCTGTATCGAAACACCCCAGTTTATTGTTGACATGCTATGTCCATGAGATTCTGTATGATATTTGTATCCATTCACAAAATACACTGGATACGACTTAACAATTCACAGAGGTCCCTTTGCAAGATCACAAATGAACTTGTTCTCTATTGGATTTTCTAAGGCCTACATAAATTAATTTATCATAGCAAAGAGTATAATGTCATGAGAATACTTAAATATGGTTTTGAACTATAAGAATATTTGTAAGTGAAAACTTACAAATCTCTCGAACCATCGATGAAAGTGTTTTCTAACTTCTTTGTTTATATCATCCTATGTGATGCCCAGCATTATCTTGCGTAACAATGTCTCGTATAATCTAAATATATAATGGCAATTTTTAGTAATGAACAACACACAATTTTAAATGAAGAAATAATCATGTTAAACTTACTGAATGAAAAGAAGAACCTCTTCACAGTTCAATAAAATGTAACCATGTGTAGTCTCAATTTCTTCCTCCATTAACATTCTTCTTGTCGCATGTCCATATGTTCATCCAGAATATGTAAAAATAGATAAGTTTCTATCAGCACCACTTGTTCCTCCACCATCGTCATTACGAGAAACTTTTCTTACTCTTGTGCGGACATGCGGCTCAAAATAATGTCCACAAAACATACTAGCTTCCTCCACTAAATAAGCATTACATATGGAGCCTTCATGTTGGACCCCAAACTTTTCTTAGAAAATTTGAATTATTAAATGAAATTAAATAAGGAATTGGTGGTTTTATTTTCATGGGCAAAGAAAAGGGAAATTCAAGAATTTGAAATGATATTTTGAGGTCAAAGCATGAAATATGTGTTTTGTGTATGTATGTGTTTTGGGTGCTTTAATAAAACTTGATGTGAAAAGAATTGATTTTAGTTTTTGATGACGCTGAGATTTTTGGATAAATTTATATGTGTAAGGGTACTATAAACATGTATAGTGAATGAGTTGATTGGAATGGAATTAAAAATCAAGAAATAAATAGTGAAAGTGTTAGATTTTGGAGGATCAAAAGTCTTAAATTTTTGGGATGAATAATAACAGAAAGTTGCATTATTGATTTGAAACTTTGTGAATTTTTCTGGTTTGATCTAGGCAAATTTTGATAAAATGGTCTTCATGAAACTTGTAGCTTTTCTTGATAGCTTTCTATCACTGTAAAGTATGACATTTTTCGATATCGGGGTTGAAAGTTATGATCATTTGAAATTTTGGATGTTTTGCTTTGTTTTTGAAAATGTCCATAAGGGTTGGTTTTGTGTATGCTGTGCTGTGAGGCAAATTCTGGACTGATATGGTTTGAATTGGATTAAGTAGCCTTCTTGAAAGTTATATAGAAATTTCATAGCTTTTCAATGATGTATAATGTGCCATTTTTGGATGTGGGAATTGAAAGATGTGAATTTTTGAAGTCTTGATGTTGTTT
>JANITW010000006.1:52466340-52482495 GCA_027564335.1 Erythroxylum williamsii
ATCTAGATATTACATTAGAAAAATAAAACACTCCAACAATTACCTTGTCTCTGTATTTGAGTTGAGTTGTTCCATAACTTGAAAGATCACCCTAGTGTTGATGCTCCTAACTTCCAAGACTTCATCTTTGAAGGTTCGAAGGTTTCTTTCATTCCAAAAGTTGTACACAATAACAGAAAAGAAGTTGATAGCATTATTGATGTCACAGTTTCTGAAATTTGGTGGCTGATTGAACCAATTTAGAATGGAATGAAGGTTTGTCAGATTAGGAAGGTATATTTGAAAGTAGTTAAGACAGTGTAACCATATTGTTTTAGAGAAGGAACATTTAAAGAACAGGTGATTAATAGTTTCATTGTCCAAGGCAAATAAGGAGTAGTGGTTTGGGGTGTGAAAGTAAAGAGGTTTGTCCCTTGTTTGCAATTTATTAAGAAAGGCTAACCACAGTATGAAGGAATATCTAGGATTGATTCTTTTATGTCATACCAGTTTATGCCAAGGAATACTCTAGTTAGGAGGTCTCATGGATTTGTAGGCTGAGGCATTTGTATACATTTTTGAAGAGCTTGCTAGCCATTGCAAACTATCAAGTTGTGAACAATCTGGTTGATATTGTAGAGGTTCTAGAGTTTTAATGGGCCCAACTGTTACCTCTTGCCAACACCACTCATTATTTCTGATTACATCAGACACTCTTGCAGATATAGGTAGCTTCGATCCATTGATCACTCTAGGAGTTGAGAGATCCTTCAAGATACCTCTAAGATGCCAAGGATCCTGCCAAAAGAAAGTAAAATTCCTATTTCCTATCCTAAATTTGAATTGGTTCCCTATTTAATCCCTAACTTATAAAATCTTTCTCTAACTCCATGAACTATAGTTGGAAGGTTAGGCACTCTAGAAAATTTTCCTTCTCATAATTATAGTGTGTACCTGTAACATCCCATCACCGATGGGAAGGGTAAAATTGGTAAATTGGGACGAGCTAGTAGGTTACATTGCATATTTTTGATTTATTCATTCATTTGGCCTCTAATTTTAGAGAGAAATGAGACATTTTGCACATGCACTTATATGTATATGCATTCATGACATTTCCTGGCATTTATGTATGAATCTGAATTGTTTGTGAATATAATGTGTTTTATGAATTTTGAGATTTATTGTGTTTGAAAATTTGGATTGGAATGTCTTAGGAGTGATTTCCAGTTGGTAGTGACCCTTAGAAATTTTTCTGGAAAATTTTGGGAGAAAAAGTCCAGACTGGGGAAATTTCTAGGTAACGAACTAATTGACTGTATAGCACTTGAATAACTGTTCAATGGCAATGGAAAAATTAGACATGATTTTAGGAATTTTAATTGTTGAGCCATTGGAATTTGAGGACAATTAGACTAGAAATGATTTTGAAAAGAGAAAAAGATTTAAATGTATGTTTGAGGAAAAAGTCAAGTAGCAAGTGATTAGGGTTTAAAGATTATTTGGATTTATCTAATGCCCTAAATTTTCGACATCCCTTAGGAAAGCTCAAAAATTTCTTTGGCATTTACCTTCTCCTTCACCTTAGGGCATATCTGCATCTTCTTCCTTGTTGATTTTCGACCCCCTCTTCAAGACTCTTCTTGCTTTTTTGCTTCTTCTCCTTGTGCAAAGCCTAGCTTAAACCCTAAAGATGATGAAGTTTTGTGAGGTTTTGAGTGGGAGTCGTAGGGGTTGAAGAGTTGGAGAAGATTTTCAGGAGTTTGAAGAGAGGAAGCTTGATTTGGTAAGTAAATTGCGTTAATGTTGTTTTATTGTTAGTTGAAATGCATTTATGGTGTTAAATGTTAAAGATTGTAGTGTTTGAGGTTGAGTTATGGCTGATTTTTAGAGAGAGAGAGGTGAAAAATGGTCGGAGCAGACGAACAGGAACCCGCATGTGGCGACGTGCCAGCGCCACGTTGCGACGAGCGGTTAATTCCTCGTCGCGACGAGCATGTTTAGACGTCGCAACGAGCGGCTAGTTCCTCGTCACGACGAGCGGTTAGAAGTCGCGACGAGTGACCTTGTGTCGCCGGGCGTGCGTCTTTTCGCCGCGACGAGGCTGGTTTTCTAAACTGATGTAATTTGATTTTTGGGTCATAACTAATGATGTAGACCTCCAATTGAAGTGATTCTTGATTTGTTATGAACTAGAGAAAGAGGTCTACAATTAAAGTGAAGAAAGAAAGTTTGAATTCAATTTAGTAAGATCTCAATTATTGAATAAAAGTTGAGGATAGGTTCTTATTTCAACCTAAGGGTTGTCTTTTGATAATGGGAGTATAATTGTGAGACTTATGAAATAAATTTAGTGCGTTTGAAGTCTATAATGGATGATATTGATCTAGTAGATAGTAATTTGGCTTTGAGGTCTTTCTTGAGAATTTAAGGGTATTGTCTAAATGTTGTGGTATTTATTTATAGTGTGAAAAGTGGATTTTGAGAAATAGATAGAGAGATTGGGGAAATAGCGCCGGGAACGTCACGAACATGCATCGTACATTTTGTTAACTGCGGCATGTGCATCATTGAATTATTCTGATTGTGCATTTAGTAATGGGTAATTATTTGATTGTTGTAGAGGCACCGTTGGAACGACATTCCACGGATATTGCTGGGACTTCCAGGCAATAGCTCGGAAGTTACAGGTGAGTAACTTAGTTGGTTCCTCAATCTTTGATTGTTAAATTTCTGCACTTATAGATCTGAAAAAAAAATAATGGTGAATACATGTGAATTGTTATGACTGAAGGTCCAAGAGATTTGGTACTATGATATTGAAGTGTAAACTGTTATATGTGAATTGTTTGATTGTAACCTCAGACCGAAGGTCCGAAGGATTGGGGATTTTGATATTGAAGTGTAAACAAATTGGGATTGTGATAATTTGCGACTGTATGATAATATGCATGATTGAGAACGTTATGTCTGATTTTGATAAATGGGTTTTGATGGCAATGTGATTTTTGTAATATTGTGGTGAACGAATTCTGATGATGATTAATAACGGTTGTGACTGGAGCTGCCACCGAGAGCTATAAGCTCGACTACTGGAAAAGAGCCTCGCGCTCGAGAGAGAATAGTGCATACCCAGAGGGCTCTCCTATTTCTAAAACGCGTGGAAAGTAGTGCATACCCAGAGGGCTCTCCTACCCCTAAGACGCGTTTACCGCTTAATGAGCCCGAAAAGGGACAGTTCAGAGCTATATGCTCAATGTGTAATGCGCCCATTTTGGGACAGTTTAGAGCCTCAGGCTCACGGATTAATGTGCCCAGATTGGAACAGTACAGGCGCTCAGTCACAACACTGAAATAAAATGGAAAGTGTCATGTATTCGTGTATGTATGCATTGGATTGACTTTTGGATTGGGAAAGAGGCAACATGCCTTACACCTATGTGTTGCTACTTTGAAATCTTTCTGAATATGCTATTGTGAAAATCTGTAAATTGTTATATGATATTCTGAATGTGTTATTGTGATAATCTGTACGCTATCTGCGTAATGCATGAATTGAGTGAACCATCGATGATGGTTTCTCATTGAGTTTGCAAACTTACCCAAAATTGCAAACTATTTTTCATGTTTGAGAGAGTAGACTCCTAGCTCCAGAGAGAGACTTTTCCTGCTGTGTGATCGTGTTGGAAAGAGAAGTCATGGCACACAGGTCGGTCAGCTGGGATTGTTTTTAAGGATGACCTAGTTAGATTTTTATATCAGTTTTTCTTTTGGAGCCATGTATATAGACAGTGAAAAAATAATAGTCTTGTAAATTTCTGCTTTGATGATATGAAATGAGAAAGCAAATTTGGTTTTCAAAAGTTTAGTGATTTTGTATTATGATTTAATGAGTATGATGCCATGAGAGTATTATAGTGACTGCACGTAGCCCTCCCTTATTGTAGGATATGGATCGGAATGACCTACGGGCGTCCCGGTGTGCACCCTACGGTAAGGGGGCGCTATAATTTTAAAGCTAAAACATTCTTCTACAACTTTCCAGAAGACCATTTGAGCTAATTAACATCAAAACAGTCCAGAATTTAGCTTCAATGCATAATCACCACAAACCCTATACTTAACACATTTTCCAGCATTAAGCATATTAACACCCAAAAGTTAATAGATCAGTACTCTCAACGTAGATATCGAAAAATTTCATACTTAATGGCGATGAAAAGATAACAAGACCATATTCAAGTTTCATGAAGACCAAATTAGCAAATTCAATTCAAATCAACTAAAAAAGTTCATCAAAGTTTCAGGTCACAATCTCGAATTACTGTTCATACAGCACCTATAACTCATTTTCAAGGCAAGATTCAACTCTTCTCATCAAAATTTGGACAGTGCTTCCTTCACAAAAATTGTAGCCAAATGACTCAATTTTAGTTTAAGACAAACCTCACCTCAATTGCTTAACCACACAGCTAGTTATGGCAAAAACATTGAAACATGTACAAAGTTAATTTTCCAGCTTTGATACTCATCCCACTTCTATCATTCCAATTCCAACTCTACTCCAACTAGCATGCAATTTAGCCAAGAAATTAGCCACAATTTCATCCAAACCTTCACTTCCATACATAGTCACAAAATTGGCAGCACACACACAATTGACTTTCCTTAATTTTCCATTCATCTAGCCTTCCAAAAATCAATCCAAAACCAAGCCAAAATCAATGTAAACCATGTTCATTCACTCATCCTCACACAAACATGAATTTGTACCCAAACAAGCAAACCATAAGCTTTATGAAATTAATACACAATAAGTCATAATTCATGCACAATAACTCCCAATTAATGCATCTAACAACTAAGTAAAGGACATGTAATTTAATTCTCACCTAAATAAGCTTCAAATCTTTAATTCTTCCAATCTTCCAACCAATTACAACTTCCTACTTTCTCCTCCTCATGCAAGACATCATCTTCCTCTCAACAACATACACATCATCATCATGTAAAGGAGGTAGAAAGCTTGAGTGTGTGAAAGCACTTAAGATAGGAGGAGAATAGCAATTTAGCTAGAGGAAGTAAGGAAAACCAATGAAGAAAAAGGAGAAGGAGGTTTCGAATGGGTGAAGGAGAAGAGGCTTTAGAAGTGTCGTGAATGTGTAGGAAGTGTAGGACAAAACAAGCATTAAATGAGTTAAAGATGAGTCATCAAGACACTTGTCATTTAAAGAAGGAAAAGACAAAAACTCATTTAATGTTATTTAATGAAAGAAACCCTAATAAATGAAATATTTTATCCAATGAATTCCAAATGGCTCCAATTATAATCCCAAAATCATTTACCTCAATTTCTAGTGCCATTGGACAGAAATTTTCGGTACCGGAAACCAATCGGTCTACCGCATGGCGATTTTTTTTCCCCGGTTCGGAAAATTTTTTCCGAAAAAATTTCAAAATTTTTTTCCTAAAATTCTGCTAAAATATAACACATAATGATCCACTCTGATTAAATTTTCAAGCCCATAAACGACATTTTCCAAAATAAAATCGCATTTAGGCACATATACCGGAAAATGTCATGAATCCATGTACAGTCATTTTCATGTGCAATTTTCACGATTAACATGTAAGAATATGCATGGATATGTCACAACAATCTAAACACTCTTAGCCCTTTCCAAATTACTATTCTACCTTTCCCATCGGGGGTGGGATGTTACATTGGTACCATCTTTTTCCCATTCCAACTTATCAATTTCTTCAAAACACTACCTCACCCAATTCATATATGGTAACTCATATTTTATTTATGAAAGTTTCATCAACATTTAAAAGGTTTAGATATTATTAGATAAAAATAGAAATAAAACAAACTCAAAATAGTACAATTTCTTGCTTGTCGTGTCCCCTGTCTAGAATTCATACCTCTACGTGTTCCTTCCTTTTCATATAGTAAACGTTCAAATTAGGCTTTGAAGTTTTTAGAAATTTGTTTCCCTATATTTAAATTTTCTATAGAATAAAAAATATGGCCATTTGGGCTCCTAAAAAATGAAATATGCACCAAAACTCACAAACTACTCAATATAGGGGCAACATCAGGTCACCATTTTCAATCCCATGTTCCAATGTTATTCATAAAAAATTTGGTCTAGATATCTTCTAGAGATTTTTAATACTATGTCTTGATTTCAGCTCCAATTAGAATAATCTAATTTGGAGATCTCTAGGCCGAATTATGGTCAAAACAATAGGATTGGTTCAAGTGAACTAAGAACGAAAGACAAAATTTCACTAAACGTAATTCTTTCTCTTATCATATTCAACCCTTAAATGCTTCCAAACTTATTATCTGCTTCATGAAAAGTCAAAAATCATCATTTATCTTACATGATTCTATCCTACTCAAAAACCCAAAATTGGAAATTTAGATCAGGAAAACTTATCACATTCTTTCAATCTTTCAGACAATTAAAGAACACTTAGTCTTGATCAAGCTCTCATCAAATCATGCTCCAAAACCCATCCAAAATCAGTTACACTCTCCTTCATCTCCTCTTGGCTGAAACTTCACTCTTTCTTCTTCTTCTTTTTTTTCTTCTCTTGTTTCACTCTCATGTTTATGTTGTAAGAAGGAAGCAATTGGTCTTCCTTTACCCCTTTAATACCCTTTAGTGCATTACACAAGGCATCTTCTAATTGGTCATTTTTTAATGACTCATTACCATTCCATTAATGATGCGTAACTTTTAAGAGAGCCTCTAATTGGTCATTATGTGTGACTCACCAATCCACTTACATCCTTTTATACAAAAAGTCCACATTGCCTTTAATGGGCTTAATTCACCAACTAATTGAATTAAATCCCGAAAATATTCCACAACCATCTTATCATCAAATTGATCATGAAATACTCTAATTAGTGTCAATAATTATAAATTGGATGTTTTAAATTTTTTTGAATGAGTTTAAAATCATTAATACCTATTATTTTTGCAAAAAGGGTATTTTAACCCTAAACTTTCGAAACTCTCAAAATTCATTCGATTGGACTTATTTTTGATTCGTTTTAGTATCATTGGACTCTAATACTTATTTTGGATAAATTTCAATATTTCAGGGCTTGGTTTCCCCAAAAATCACTATTTACCTACATTTATTATTCATCCACAAATACTATTCACCAAACATAAAAATTTATATTCAATGAAAGGAAAGGTTTGGGGTTTTACAATCATCCCTCCCTATACAAATTTCATTGTCAAAATTTAACTAAACATACATATTTAAAAAGCTAGGGATGCAGTGTACTCATCTGCGACTCAAACTCCCATATAGCTTCCTCCACTTTGTGATTCCTCTATAGTACCGTAACAAGTGAAATGATCTTATTACATAGAACTTGTTTTCTGTAGTCTAGGATCTGTACTAGTTCCTCCTCAAAAGTAAAAGTTTGCTTTAGGTTCATTGGTTCCTTTAGGTTCATTGGTTCTGTTGTGTTTATTAGTGTTTTAGGGCAAGTAGAGGAGATTCAGAGAAGACCCGGGAAACAACTTAAGGCCAGGATCATGACAGAAGTAAGAGCAAGGAGTTAGGATCGTGACAAAAGCAAAATCTCCTGGCCAAGATCGTGGGTTATGCGACATATATATGGACATTAATCACGACTCGAGTTTTCAAGGGATTTTTCAGACCTTTTAGACCAGGAAAAGATCTTGGGGTTGCCTTAATTGGAAATACTATATAAGACTTAATGATGTAACCCTAAGGGAGCTTCTACATTCTGCCACTTTTAGAAAGTTCAAAAGAGAGAGAGAAAAGAAGAGGGACAGAAGAACAAGAAGAGGAAGAATAAGGGAGGTCCCAGTACTGCTACTTCCTAGATTAGGTGGTCTCTCAACACTGCTATCTTCCTGGATTGTCCGATCCAAGTTTTATTTCCTTTCCATTTCATTTTTTTTCATTAAATGTATAAGATTGAAATGGATTGTATGATGATGGGTTTTGGATTGTTGACGATGTTCTAACTCTTCTTTCGAGATTTTTATTTGATTTAACATTAATATAATTGATTTTGTGATTTATTTATTGGGTGTTATGATTAACTTTGATTTTTGAATATTTTTGTAACAAACTGAGAGAGTGAGCTAGATAAAAATGGTTAGATAAAATTAACGAGAGTTAGGCAATCCAATAGACCACGTAATTAATCATATCAGTTTTTGTGTAAAGAGAGATCTCGTGTGAGACCCTGTAGTTTAGTAAATAGCTTTCAATCTATTTTTAATTATTAGTCTTTTGTTAATTGAGATACTACAATTCCCTAATTTAGTTAGGGCTAATGATTTAGGCATGAGGTTATAACTCGAAAAAGGGTAAATCTCTCTATGATAGTCTAGAACGGACACCCCAATAACATATAATTAGTTAGGTTAGCATTAATGATAGGTAGAATCCCCTCTCTCAAAACTTGGTATTTTCTCTTAATTAATTTCCATAGTGACCTTTTGTGTTGCTCAATTTCAATTCTCGTTTTGTGTTAATTTTTCAAGTTGAATTCTTAAAATCAAATTCTCATGTTTATATTCTTGTTTCATTTTTTAATTTTTGAGTCCTAGATAACCTAGATTAGATTAGTTTACCTTCCTCGTGGGATCAACCCTTTAAATACTACAACTCATGACCCATACACTTGCGGTAGTTGAGGGATATAAAGTGTAAAACTCGACACCTCGATTAAGTTTTTGATGCCATTGCTAGGGAGGTGTAGGATTAGTTTAGTTTTTTATAGTCTAAGGAATTTTTAATTATTTTAGTTTTAAGGTTTTTATGCCTCTTGTGTCTGTGCACTTGCATGAAACATAAGAGCCACAAGAAGTACAAAATGGATAATTGAAGATTTGACACTTGATATCACTCGTTTAGATCATGCAATCCAAAGAGTAAAATGCCAAGAAGAAGCAGTTAAGGAACCAATGACAGAAGAATGTATTCAAGAGCTTGATATAGGAGCAAACCAAAGGCATCAACCGAGAACACTTATGGACTTTATAAGGTTAGGCTTCAATACAGGAAGTCAAGATGTGGCTAGGCCACTAGTCTAAGTAGCCTCTTTCGAAATCGAGTAGCCTTTTTGAACATGCTACAGATGAATGTGTAATTTCATGAATTGACAAATGAAGACCCCAATGCGCATATCATGATCTTCTCGAAATTTGTGATATCTTACTATATTATGGGATATTGAAAGATATAGTGAGAATAAGACTCTTTCCTTTTACTTTAAGGGATAGAGTGAAGTCTTGGTACCACTCCCTCAGCCTATCCAACATCACCATATGGGACCAATTAGTACTTGTTTTTTTTGGATAAATACTTCCCCCTCACCAAGAATAAAAAGATCATTAAGGAGATCACTAACTTTCAGTAAGGTGATGGGTAGTTGATTTATAAAGCACGGGAAATATATAAAAAGTTGCAAAGGAAATGCCGACGTCATAACCTACCCAAGGAGTTCTTTTTTAAAACGCTCTATAATGGAGTAACACCACCCAAGAAAGGTAAAATTGATGCGGCCTCATGAGGATTGCTAATGAGAGAGACTATTAATGAAGCAGAAGAGATTCTAAAAGAGATGGCCAGTAATAATTTTCTATGGTCGAATGAAAGAAGTAGATAAGCTGCAGCTTTTCAAGAGCAGAAAGGAGTTATAACTATCGATCGAATGACCAAAATGCAAGAAAAAATTGACAATTTGACTCGACATCTAAATAACACGAAAGAATCATCTATCACTCCAATTAAGGCTATTCAACAAAAATGCGAGTTATGTGGACAAATAGATCATGATACTATTAACTATTTCCTAATGAAAGAAGGTGAAGTAGAGAAAGTGATATATGGGAGCACAATTCGGTGGAGGAAGAGGAAATAACCCTTATTCCAACATGTACAACTTTGGGTGGAAGAACCACCCAAACTTTTCATGATCTAACAACGTGGGAGGTCAGTTTATACCTCAAGGACCACCTAGTTTCTAACAAGAGAAGCCAAAGTCAATGGACTCCAAACAAGATAAGATTGGAGGTATGGAAGAGGCCCATAAAAGACTCAAAGGTAGGTTCAAGCAAGTGATAAAGAATCACACCTCCTAAATTCATAATCTAGAAGTCCAAGTAAGCCAACTGGTATAAGCATTATTGACCAGAAATGTAGGAACACTCCCAAGTAACACAGAGTCCAACCCAAAAGAACAAATCATGGTCATTACCCAGGCCACTAAGGAGCAGCCAAACCAAGATAAAGATAATAGAGGAATGGACAAGAAAAGATTTGATAAGAATTTCTTTCAAAGTGAACCTGAGTTATGGATGATCAAGGAGCATCTACTTAAAAACCCTGCCTTATCCTAGAGCAGCTAAATCCAAATGCATTCATGGACAAAGGAAAGGTAGAAATGAAAGAGAGTGATGAATGTTTAGTGATTTTTGAAGAACACCTCCATAATCCAAAGAACAACAGAAGTTACAGTGTTGTCAAACTTAACCACGTATCTTCTTTGCATACAATACACGTGTCACCAACTAAAATTGACATATGTCTCACTGCCGGTAGTTCTTTCCAATATTTTCCTAGTCCATAAATACCCCAATTTAGAAATTCCTAAATCCAATTTTATGGCATTTATAAATCCAAATTTATCTAGAATATGTAAATGAATGCATGCACATTATATTTTTATGTGTTGAAATTCATATGCACATATTAGTGAATACTCAATTATGCCAAGTATATTGTGCACTGCTAATTCCTCATTATTCTAACCCCTAATATGGGGCATTACAATTCTTTCCTACTTAATAAATTTCATCCTTAAAATTTTTCCTGATCCAAATAGTTGCGAATACTGAGTTTTCATGGTTTCTTTTGGTTCCCATATTGCTTCCTCAAGTCCATGGTGTTGCCAGAGTACTTTTACCAAAGGTACTGACTTGGTCCTAAGTTGTTTAACTTCTTTGGCTAATATTGAAATTATCCCTTCTTCATATGACGAATCTGGTTACACTTGAATTTCTTGCACAAGAATCTTATGTGTAACATCAGGCCGATATCTTCTTAACATAGAAACATGAAATACGTCATGTAACTTGGTCAATTTTTTAGGAAGACATGAAATACATCATGTAACTTGGCCAATTCTTCAGGAAGGGTTAATTGATAAGTTACTGGTCCAATTCTTTTAAGAATCTCATAAGGACTAATGAATCATGGACTAAGCTTACCTTTCTTCCCAAACCGAAGTATTTGTTTCCATGGTGATACTTTCAAGAATACCTTATCTACTACCTGATGCTCAATATCTCTCCTTTTTAGGTCAACATAAGACTTCTGCCTATCACTAGCAGCTTTCGACCTTTGTTGAATAATTTGTATCTTTTCTTCAGTATCTTTCATAATTTTAGGCCCGATAATCTTGTTTTCACTCAACTCAGTCCAACATACTAGAGTTCTACACCTCCTACCATATAACGCTTTATAAGGTGCCATGTTGATGCTCGTCTAATAACTATTGTTGTAAGCAAATTCCATCAAAGTCAGATAGTTATCCTAACTCCCTAAAAACTCTAGTACATAAACCCGAAACATATCTTCTAATATCTATATAACTCATTCGGATTGTTCGTCTATTTGGGGATGGAAAATAGTACTAAACTTAACCTGAGTACCAAAGCCTTTTGTAAACTTTTCCAAGATCTTGAAGTAAATCGAGGATCATGATCAGAAATAATCGACAATGGTACTCCATACAGTCTCACTATCTCACTAACATATAAATCTGCAAGCCTATCTAAAGAGTACTTAAGACAAACAGGCAGAGAACAGATTTGGTAAATTTATCCACAATCACCCATACAACATCTTGCTTCCTTTGAGTAAGTGGAAGTCTAGTGACAAAGTCCATGGTAATGTTATCCCACTTCTATTGAGGAATAGAAATAGGATGTAAGAAATCAGACAAAATGTTGGACCCCAATCTTTTAGTGAAATTTAGAAATATCTAATGTATGAAATGAATGTTTTTGTATATATATTGTGTTATAGATTTGCATACTATATTGTGTTCTTAAAGGGAAATTGTGTGTTCTGAGTTCAGAAGAAATTCTATGTAAATCTATGATGATTATGACCAAGATGTCTTAATAAAAGTTATAGATGATCCTCTTAGCTTTCCGACGCTATATAGTATGCAAATTTAGGATATCGGAGTGAAAAGATATGATTGCTACAAGATTAATGTTGCATAGGAATTGTCTATGATGACAGCTATGGTAAATGATAGGAAATGGGAGTTTTGATGAATCAAATGAATTGGAATTTGAGAGTTTTATGAGATAATGTTGGAGTTTGGATTGTTATGATATGTTTAGGCATTTGAATAAGTAAATTTGTGAAGATTATAAGAGTATACGATGTTAGATGGAGGTAGAAAGCATTGGTGAGGGTTTGAGTCACGCATATCCGTTAAACGGACATGGATGTTAGTTTAACGGACCTTCTCAGGTGAAAAGGACCCTCAGCCTAATGCATGTCCATTAAACGGATATGGATGTCCATTTAACAAACATTCTAGGATGAAAATTTAGTTTTTAGCCCGTATGTGTTCGTTAAACGGACATGCATGTCCGTTTAAGAGACAGCCATGGGTCAGCTAGAGGAAATCGTGATGTTTGACCATTTTAGAGGCAGAATATGACTTTGTGGTCTTCATGAAAGTTTTAGATCTCGAAGTCTTCTTTCTAATGGTACAAAAAAGAAACTAATCTGACATTTTTGGTGAAATTTATGAAAATCTCGCCAAGATAGGTACAAATTGATTGAGGTTATGAACATGTTAGATTTGTTTGATCATAAAGCCCTCGTCTGACCTCCGAATGAAGTGATTCTTGAGGCGATAGCTTTCTAAGACATAAATTTATCTCTAAATGAAATTTGGTTGCTTTTGGATTTGAGATGAAAAATTTTGATTGTAAGAAATTGAAAGGTCAGTTTAGAGAGTATGATTGAGGTATAAGCACACTTTGGAATTTTAAGCATATCTTGAGCTATAGAGATCCAATTGAGGTGATTCTTACTTCAAAACGAAATAAAGGATTAAAGATATGATTTCTGTGAAATATTCAAAATGTGATTTTGATGTTTGTTTTGTGTGCGCTCACCACTATTGTGGAATGTCAGCAAATGCCCTACAAGGTTGTAAGCACAAGGTTTAAGACTTCCGAAGTTGGGCTCCGCAAATGGGGCCCAGCGTGTTCGGTCGTTTCGCCCACCTACGACGCCATTTCTCCTCCTTTGCGTGACGTCGTTTGCGTTTCTTCTCCTCTGCGCGCGTCCGTTTCTCCCCGTGTGATGCCGTCTTGATTCCTTTTGATTATTGCTAATTTCCTTCCTCATCTGACCTTTGTTCAATCTTTTGCCTATATCTTTTCTGTCCGACATCCGATTGGTTTGGTTTTTGAAGCGTTTGATTCCTAAGACAAATATCTACTTTTTCATGAGAAATTTATGAATTTTTGAGATTAAATCTAGGGTGATCAATTTAATCAAAATGAGTTAGGAAATTTTCTGAACATAGTTTAGTCTTTTGAGAAATTCTTGATCTGTAGAGATCCAATTAAATTGATTTTTAAGGCAAATTAAAATAGAGACATGGGGATACAAGTCATATGGAGGAGATTAATTTCAGTTTAGCTCCTAAGACTTTAAATTTCTAAATTTAAGTCAGGTTTTAGTGTTCAGTCTTAGATCAAAAAATCTGAAAGTATTTTGGCCATAACTTTTGCTCTAGTAATCCAAATAAAGTGATTCTTGATTTGGATTAAACTAGAAATATAAGGCCACAATTTTTATGCAGGAAGTGAATTTCAATTTAGTCATTAGTAATGTCAATTTTTGGATGGAAGTAAATCACAGGAAAAAAATGAGTTAGCATAATGATAGTCTGAAAGTTTGGACTATAACTTTTGGTGTGGTGCACCAAATTAAATGATTTTGATGGCGTTATGAAATTAAGACAATGAGGAAAATTTATATAGAAGGAAGTTTTGGCAAATTTCCTAAAATTGATGATTAGAAGTTGTCCTAGAGTAAGCTTGAATTAAAATAAGTTTCAGGCGCAATTTTGGAAGTTCACTTAAAAGTTTAAGGTTTAAGGCATATAAGTAAGGGCATTTTGGACATTGTCCAATCATTGATGGTATAAAAGGAGGAAGAAAGGAGTTATCCTTCATTTATAAGAGAGAGAAACGAAAATTAGAAAGAGAGAGAGGTGAGAAGCACGAAATAGGGAGAAAGAAGGAGAAAAAGAGAGAGAGAGCTAGGGTTTTGGATTTCATGGGCTTTTAGCATGATTTTTGCGAGGATTCTAGAGAAAAAAGGTGGAAGAGCATGGGAGCTTCCTAAAGAACCAACAAATTTCGAAAATGGTGGAGATTAAGGTAAGAGGTGATTTTGACCTTTTAGTTTTTCATGAAGTTTTTGGTTTAGATACCTTGGAAATGGTATGGGTATGTGATTTATGAACTCAATTTTGATGTTTATGCCTTGGGTTATGTTTAAATTTGGATGGAAATTAATTAGGGTTTATGCCTAATTTTTGTGATTTGGGCAATTTGGAAAGTTGATTTAGATAGCTTGAATATATGAGGGATTAGTGTTTTCTAAGCTTAATTTGAGTAATTATGCTTTTTATGACGTTGAATTTGGGTGAAATTGGTTTAAGGAAATTTAATTTGGAAGAAAGAAAGAAGCAATGGTCAAATTAAAGCTAGGGACAAGCTTCTAGCATCGATTCGAGGTGGGTAATATGTTTATATTTTGAATTATAAGTTGTTTATGAATTTTCGAAAATTCAAGAAGTGAAATGTTTTACAAAATTATTATTTATGTTTTCAAAAAAATAAGGAAAGGAAGTATTGAATTGTATTGTTTTCCGAATGGTTTCTATGATTTTTGAATAAATTGTTAAAAGTTTCGAAGTTCTTTATGCTTAAAGGATTTATTATTTATGAAAATTGATACATTTTTTCATTTATTATGTATGAACGATTTTGATAAATTATCAAAAGTATCGCATACTTTGTTCATGAATTGTTATAAATCGAATGTGATTGTGAATTGTTATGAAATTGATTTGTAAGTTGTGGTTTGCTATATGATATGTGTATGGAAAATTGTTATAAGAAAGTGTGTGCATTTGTGTATGTTAATGTGTCTAGTATGACACAATTTGAAAAAAATTAAGTTTTCGAAATGTGCCTTCGGGATTTCCATTTTCAAGAATTATGTGTTATATGGGTTTGGTTAGATCCCTTAAGTTTGAGTCAGTGCACTAGTCTCATTTTTTTAAAGGCTTCACGCACCTACCTGCTAGTGGCACCGAAACTTCGATTTTGGACTCCCATACGTTCACGGCCACACTGGACTGCTATGCGGGAAAGTGTAATATGTTCAGATCACAGCTGTACAGGACCGCTATGCGGGAATGTGCAGTACGTTCCGATTTGGACCGACCCAAACCGTTTTGATATGTTATGTGTTTTGATTTGTGTTTATATGGGATGCATTCCTGTTTTTGAATTTGATTATGACTTGTGCATTGGTTTATAAATTGTAAAGATTTTGAGAAATTTATGAAATGCGAACGTGAGTTTTCAATTATGCAAGTTTTGGAAACCATTTATTAATGATTTATGAATGATTTGAATGAGTCAAGAAGTTTGAAAAATAATATTTTTATGTTGAGAAATGTTTATAAATGGAAAATGAGTTTTGCAAAAGTTTTTGCTTATTGTTCATTGTATAAACATGTTATCTGCGAGCTATAAGCTCACCCCCTCTTTCATCCTCATCTCCAGGTTTCGAGCAGGAGATCGGATGGAAGGAATTCAAGGCTTTTGTTCAATTTTGTTTAGCTTGTGTTTTTGTGTATCTTGGAAATTTTGTATTGGCTCTGTAAATGGCTTGGAAAACCATTAAAGTTTTGTAAGAAATTATTTATGATATGTATAAATTATGAATTCGTATAAGAACTCAAATTGTATAGTGGTGTATGATGATTTATGAATTGGTGTATGGTTATGAAATTATGTATTGAATTGACTTATGAATGTGTCT
>JANITW010000006.1:52860430-52870811 GCA_027564335.1 Erythroxylum williamsii
AACTTATTGGGGCCTCAATGGGATTAGGGTTTCTCTATAAATAGAGAAGCTTAGGTCTCATTAGGTAGAAGAGACACTATTGTCAGGAAACCCTAGCCACCATCCGAGAGGAAAACCGTGCGGCGTTTGAAAAGAGTTTAAGAATGTGCTAGCACACCACAGCTGTAGCCCAGATCGTGCATGCTCGTGTGGATACTGGTAGAGGGTATTCGCGTTTGCAGTGTCTTGGAATCCGAAAAAGAAGTAACATATCCACGGCAACAAGGTATTTTTGTACATCCTTGGTATTTTCAATTATACATCATGTTGTTGTATGGTCTTTTCCGCAGTGTATTGTGAATACTCGGACCGTACGCGATCCAACATTTTTTTCATCACAACTCTCCCCATATGATGCTCTTTTAATTAGAATTTTGACTCTTTGTGATCTCTTGATACAATTATATGGATCATTATTTAAGTAAGATGTGGTCTTTTGTCGAATAAGGTAGAGGACTGATTCTTCATTCCTATTTGACCTATTAATCTCTATTTTCTTCCTTTAGGAAGTAGATCAACCTTCCCTATTTTGTCGATTTATTATCTATCCTTCTTATAGTCTTGTAGTCATTGATATCATATCTAATATTTTGATGGAAATGAAAGTATATGCTTTTATCCCTCTTAGTATGGTTGGTTGTTCTTTTGGGCTTCACATTTAGATCATTATTTAGAGAGATCTTCCTTCATCTTCTCTTTGATTTTATTCTTTGATAATTCTTCCTAACTTTTGTTTTTCAATTTTTTAATCAAAAAACTCATTTTATATTTTATTATATTTATTATTAGAGATTCTCTATTATGTTTAGCCTTCTCCAAAACTATATATTTATGTGCCTTAACCTGCACCTCCTCAAATCTTTAAGGTCATTTTGTCTACATTGAGTTATATAAAGGTTGATAAGGCTTTAGCCTATTTGCAAAGGTTGATGTTACCATCTTTACATCAAGATTAAGAATTTAGGTTGCTCTAAAACTTCATAAATGTAATTAATCCCTTATTCTCTTTGAACCTTTTGGTTATTAATTTCAAGTGAATTGAGTCTATGGGTTTTCACCTATTACTAGTGCAAAGTGATATAAATATGGTGGTTAAGTGTCGAAAGGTGGTTATAAAGGATGGAGGCAAGGTCTGTAACCATAACCATGTATCATTATTAAGCCTATTATAATTTTTATAGTAGTGCATGAGATCAAGAGGGTCATGTATATTGATATAAGTGTATAAGATTAGCTTCTTAAAATTGAGCAATAATGGCTTCGCTAGATATTGTATATTAGTAGGCTATCTACTATCAAACTTTCTCCTAGTATGCTCTATTCAAATGTTATTGATTATTAAGTTGTAAATGGGGCTCCTTTGGATTATAATCATAAGGTATTAGTATGTTGTCTTTTATGTTTTTTTGTCTTTCTTGTAACATTGTTTTTGTTAACACATATGAATTTCCACAATTTAGTCCACAAGTTACTCATTGGTTAAGGGGCTTCAAGATGTTGGTTATCTTGATAAGGTTGATGACCAAATTACTTCTAGAAGTATCCATATTCCTTCTTAAGGTGGTGATAACCTAGCTTATTTGAGATTTTTGTTGTGACTAAAAAGTTCTAAAAATAACCTAGGTCATCCTATTTGTAAGTATACGAGGTAATTGTAGTGATTATCCAGGGTCATATCCCACAGAGGTGAAATTGGTTCAATTAAATTAATTTTGAATAAAAAAATAAAGACAATTATAAACATTCTATCCCGATTATTGCGTGAAGGCTTTAAAAGAATATCACAAATTAGTCTGAAAAGTAAACTATTGAACTAGAAGCAAAGACGAATAGATTAATCGAAATGTAAGACTCTTGATGATTAATTTCACTAATTTAATCTCCTATGCATGATTAAGGAAAATGATTGGTAATTTTCTTACTAAAATTAACAGTCAGATTCTAAGATTAACTTAAATAATAGACTAAATCTAGCTTTCGCATTCGACAATTTATTGTCTGAATTAATATGGAAACCTGATTACTAATTACCACGTAATTTAATATATTTCTAATTCATAACCTAAGTGTCTATAGTTTCTAGTTCCATATTAAACTTCTCCTTTCGGTTCTTCGTTTAATACTAAAATGACACAAACTTTGGTCAAGTTATTACTTCCATTCAGTTTAGAAACTATGGCAAACATAAGACAACAACACAATCCCTTAATCATGCATATTAGACTAAAATAGCTACATTATTCCTCAAGAAAAATGATCAGCCCATTATAGCATAAACACAAGTCATCATCTCTATACACTTCAGTTTTATGTTATTGTCAACAAAAGTATTAAAGCAATAAAACAGTGAACACTAAATGAACTATAAAAAGAAAACAAATAACAATCGGTTAAGCTAACAAGTAATAAGTTCAGTAAATAAACAAGAAACTAAGCAACAGATGAAAAATAGAATAAGTAAACAAGTGTCGGGCGAGTATGAAGGCGGTGGTCTCCTGCCCCTCTTAAGCTTCCCACATTAGCTCTCACCTTTTGCTTCAGCTTGTTCTCACCAGATGGTTGAAGGCTTGCTCTGCTTCCATCTCTCTGCTATGCTTATCTCTTCTTCACTGACTCTCTCTGTTTCTCTTCTCATCTACCATTCTTTCTCTTTACCTACCTCCCGAAGTGTCTCTCTGTGTAGAGAATGAAGAATGAAGAGTGGAATGGAATGAATGAAAAATGTCGCTACAACCCTCCTATCTGTAGCCTCGTCTAGGTTTAGATTTTTGTACCCCTTCAACCTACAACTGCCACATAATAGAACATATAAAATAACATAAGAATTTGACCAGGGGTAAATATGGCAGTCACAGGTGTGATTCACGGTGGTGGTGACATGTTTAGTCACCACCATGACTAACTTGTCACCACCACCGTGACTTAACATATCACAGTGGTGATATGCTTAGTCACCACTGTGACTAAGGTTGTCACGATACTGACTATGACACCTTTAGTCACCACCTTTCTTTGTTTTCTTCTTCTTCTTCTTTCATACAAATTTACGTTCACTTTCCCTTCAACCTTCATGCAAAATTCACAAAATAATTTAATTAGCATTCATGCAATAGTCACACCATTTCCACTCACTTTATCTCATATTTGGATCAAAACACTAGGATTTGTATCCAGAATCAATAAATGAAGGCAATTAAAAGTAATAGAAACTAGACATAACAATTTTAGCAAATGGGAATATTATATCTCAAAATATCTTCTATAATGGTCCCAAATGACGTAAAATAAATTTTAAATAGGCCTATTAAATTGATATCAGGTTTGTATACCCATAAAAATGAGTATTCAAAGTGTCGAGAGTGTTCACAAAGACACCTTGTCACTAAAGTTAGTGAGAGTTTAGGGTTGTTGAGTATGTAAAGAAATATATCTTTTATAGGCATTCTTTTTCAAATTATAGTTGGATTCTAACTATGATCTAACTTCTATAAAATTAGTAATAGATCAAGTCGAGTTAGGTATAAGGTTAACTGGACCTATCCTAAAGTCTTTACAAATGGCATGAACCTGAACTTAATTAGGCATCAAGATCAGACCTGAACCATTCATTCCTAGCTTAATTCTAATCAAGTTTCACCTGAAGTAAGGCCCAAACTGCTAGGCTCCAAACTTGACCCAGTCTAACTCATTAAGAATTCGATACTTATTAACCCCTCTCTATCAAGGTCAACCTCACTAAATACTATATTTATCATTCCATTTTGGTTGACCCTATGTTATGAGTTATTAGTCAAAGAATAATTAACCTTAAAAGCATAAACAAGATCAAACTACAAAACACTCTCGAGAATATGGGACCAATTGCCAAAGCTTTCAAGGAGAATGCTTATTGGTGTCATAGATAAAGTAAATTTATGGACAAAAGTATCGTTAAAGAACTGGAAGGAAGATGGGCCAGATCTGAATGCCAAAGATCAATCCTTTTTAGAGCAAAAAAGCCATTTGTAGGGCTCAATCTTAAATCTATTGGGTTGAAGGTTTTGATTAATTCCATTGGAACAATGAATGAATAAAAAGAAGAGAATGGTGACGATAGGTTGATCAGAAAGGATAGGAAGTTAAGGGCATATAAGGAAAGAGTTTTTTAAGTGTCATTCAAGTACGTAAACAAAATGACATCATTTTTATATTGAAGAAATTTAAGTTTGAGACTGGGTCGAGCTATGAAATGCAAACATAAACCCAACTTGAAGTGCAAAATTTAATAAAAAGGCCTAAAGTCTAGTTATTTTGAGTTGATTTTATTGACTTTGAGTTGGACTTTCTAAAGTTAAGTACGTGATTAATTAATATACAAAATAACATCATTTTTCTTTCTTTTTTTTTTGGTTTAAAGAGAAATGCCGGAGCAAATTACAAAGCAGTTCTAGGGAAACAGATCCCCGACTGATCCTCGAAGGTGGCACCCAGAAGGTGCAGTAGCAAAAAAGATAACCCCAATAGTGAAGCGATCCACCTGGGAGGCCAGCCAGTCGGCGCATCTGTTGCTTTCTCGATAGACGTGCCGATGAACAACAGACCAATTCCTTGAAAGTAGCTTATGGATGCCCATAACGATAGGGTTGGCGACCTGGGTCCGATGAGCGACGGAGGAGAGTAGATTATACACTGCAAGCGAGTCCACCTCCAACTCGATGCGGCGGAAGCTGAGGAGCCAGGCGAAGGAGAAGCCTGTGAAAACTCCCCAAAGTTCAGCAGACATCGGAGCACACCATCCTAGGTTCTAAGTGAAGCCTCCAAGCCAGTTGCCAGCATTGTCGTGGAGGAGGCCACTAGCTGCAGCTATGCAGGTGTTGCGATTGCTGGCACCATCGGTGTTTAACTTGATCCAACCCGGGAGCGGCTTGCTCCACTAGACTTGTAGCTTGTGACGGGGCCAGACTGGATTGGTAGGGTTGTGGCACCTCGCGGACGACAAACGGAGATAATCTGCATAAGACAAAATAGAAGAGTCAGGAGAGGGGGGCCACGTGAAGTGAGGATGAAATAGAGACTGGTTCCGCCAAGTCTAGAGGAACCAGCAAGTGAGGCCAAAGATGGTCGCCCAATCATGACCTAGGAGACGACGGCGGGTGTGGAGGTTAGTGTGAATCCAGTTGCTAAGAGGTTGAGTAAAAAACTGAGTCGCAGCGAGTTGGGGCGACAACATAGACCACACAGGACGTGCCTTGAGGCAATCGCGCATAGTGTGGAGGGAAGACTCCTCGAAGGAATAGTGAGGACAACTGTCATCTGTAGTGAGGCGCCGTTGAACCCGGTTATGATTCATGAGGAGCCGGTCGCGACCAAGGAGCCAAAGGAACGTGCAAATACGCGGTGGTCCGGGCCACTTTCAAATGCCCTTCCAAACCGCATGAGGCGACTCATGGTCAAGGCCCAAGATCATGGAGTACGTAAAAGCTACTGTAAAGTGCCCACTGTCGGAAGCGCCCCAGACTAACCGATCGAGGCCAAGGAATGGATGAGGCGAAAAAGTGTCGGCAATAAGGCGACAAATAGGGGCAAGAAGGCAAGAATGGATCTGTGTCCAATCCCAATGGCCACTGGAATCCACAAACTGGGAGACACTCAGGGTAAGAGTGGAACTAGGAATAGGGTGGGTAGAGTGGGATAGAAGTGGTCCAGTGCCCACAAGCCACGGGTCAAGCCAGAAGCATGTCTTGGAGCCGTCGCCGAGCATCCATTTCATCCCTTGCTGAATGATGGGCCAGGTGGCTTTGATGTTGCGCCAAACCATTGAACCCCCGGTGGTGGCCAAGGATGGGGGAGGGTGGTTTGCATCGAAACAGTATTTACCGGAGAGCACTCGGACCTAAGACGCATGCGGAGTGGTAATCAAGGACCAGCCGAGTTTAGCAAGGAAAGCATCATTCGTAGCTCTAATGCTCCGAAGACCAAGGCCGCCCAGCTCCTTGGGTTTGCAAACTTCTGACCAATTGACAAGGTGGATTTTGTGTTGGTTGCGTGAGGAACCCCACAAAAATTGGCGCATAGCTCGTTCCAGATCATCACACAGTCTGTGTGGGAGGCAAACTGTTTGCATAGTGTAGCTCGGGATAGCTGCTAGGACCAATTGGGTCAGAGTGAGTCACCCAGCAAAAGAAAGGAGTTGAGATGACCAACCCGAAAGACGTCGATGAACTTTGTCAAGAATAGACTGATAAGTGTGTCGAGTAACACGCCGATGCAGAAGAGGGATGCCAAGATACCGTCCGAGATCAGAGGTCCCACAGACTCCTAAGGCGTTGCTAAGGGAATGGCGTGTAGTTAGAGAGGTATTTCGGGAGAAATAGCATCGCGATTTGGCCAGACTCACGCGTTGCCCAGAAGAAGCATAGAAGGAGTTAAGAGTGTCACGAATAACGGACACTTGATCAAGCGAAGCCTCTGCGAAGAGGATAAGGTCATCCGCAAAAAATAAGTGAAACAAGGGCGGTCCATTCCTACTCAACTTGATGGGCCGCCAGGAACCGTGAGCCACCACGTGGTAGGCGTTCCATGCAGAGAACGAAGAGATAGGGAGAGAGCGGGTCGCCCTGGTGGAGGCCTCGGGAAGGGCTGAATGGGTCACTTAAGTCCCCCAACCAGTTGACTTAGAGTGAGACAGTATTGATACCTTTCATGATAAGAGTGATAAGATTGCCCGGAAGGCCCACATCGAGGAGGGTGCCGTGGATGACGGCCTAATGAAGCCGATCATAGGCCTTTTCCAAATCCACTTTGATGGCCATGAGCCCCTTTTGCCCCGATTTCCTACGCATGGAATGAATCACTTCCTGAGTGATGATAATGTTGTCGGTAATCAGGCGTCCCGAAACAAAACTACACTGAGTGGGAGTGACGAGGTCATTGAGGTACGGTTTGATCCGATTAACTAGAATCTTGGTGAGGCCTTTGTCTAAAATAGAGCAGAGAGTGATAGGCCTAAATTGTGAGAGAGAAGCGGGGGAAGGGATTTTAGGAATAAGGACCAGAATGGTACGATTAAGCTCAGAGTCCTAAAGGCCATGACTAAAGATATTATGGAGAAAGCTCATTGTAGAAGGGCCAATAGTGTCCCACTGAGATTGGTAGAACAACGCAATCAACCCATCAAAGCCAGGCGCTTTATTAGGATCCATGGTGAAGAAAGCGGTCTTGACTTCCTCGGGACTTAACGGTTGAGTAAGGTCATCTGTGGCGTGCGGAAGGAGAGGGGGAAACCATCCAGAAAGGTGCCAACTGGGGAGGGAGGGGCCTTCAAAGCAGTAGAGAGCCTCAAAATAACGACGGGCTAAGTCTATGAGGGACCGAGGGTCAATGTATATCGTGCCGTCCTCAGCGGTGCAAGAAGTGATGCGCGTTTGCCGACGCTTGGAAGAAGTGAGTGTATGATAGTAGGAAGTATTTCTGTCTCCCACATTGAGCCACTGGCTGCGCAAGCGTTGATGCCAGAATAGCTCTTCCTAAAGCAGAACGTGTTCTAGTTCAGCCTGCAGATATAGCTCAAGCGCCTGAAGGAAGGACGAGTCAGAATCTTTCGAGGATTGTTGGATACCGGCCAAGCAGGCCATGAGACGATTTTTCTAGTGGAAAATATTCCCGAAGGTATCGTCATTCCATTGACTGAGTTTAGCCGAAAGATGTTGACGGGCTCTAGAAAAGTCTGAGGGAGAGGGGGCCCAGTGCGTAGCCACTACATGTGTGAAATCTGTGTGGGTGAGCCAAGCAGATTGAAAACGGAAAGGACGCCGAGTCGGAAGAGGGGGGTCAGGGTTGGTAAAAGTGAGGAGAAGTGGCCGATGATCTGATTTCAAAAAAGGCAGGTGGGCCACGCGGGTGGAAGGGAAGGCGGCATACCAAGAAGTGGAGCAGAAGGCACGATCTAATCGGGCCCGAATCTGGCTACGCCGCCACATGAAGCGAGGGCCAACAAAATCTATTTCCTGAAGGTTACAGAGATGCACGCAGTTGTGAAATTGAGGGTTGACAATAGGTTGGAGACGAGAGTCACAGCGCTTATCCCGGCTGTCCAATTTGGCATTGAAATTGCCACCTAAGAGCCAAGAGGTAGTGGTAATGTTCGCAATAGCTGGAAGGTAATACCAGAGGAACTTCTGAATCGTAGGGGAAGGGCTAGCATAAATAGCAATGAACTCAAAGTTCAAGTGGTCCCACCCTACGCTAGCATGCACAAATTATAGTGAGCAATTCGAACTGAAATGTCGGGGTTCCAAAATAGCCAGATAATACCCAAAAAACCCGCAGCTTCAACCCGAAAGGATTGTGTAAACTCCAGAGTCCAAATTACTTGCAAAGCACGAGCTCCGCTGATGCGAGGTTCGAGCAAGACAAGAAGGCGAGGTTTATAAATGCGAATGTAATTCCGCATGATGGGCTTGAAGGACCGACCTCCAGCGCCTTGACAATTCCAGATAAAGATCGTCATGACAAAAATCGGGGAAGTCAAAAGTCAAACTGCAGGGAGAGTACCTGCAGAAGTAGTCAACTCCTGAGCGGGAGAGAGGGGAGGCACGAGGCCGAATTCTGCCATTTGGGTATCGGGGCTGGGATCAATGGGTGCAGGAATCGGATTCGGAACAGGATCAGGGGGCCGCGGAGGGGTTGCTGTAACATCCCGTCCCCGATGGGGAGGGTAAATTGGTAAATTGAGACAGGCTAAGTTGTTGCATTGCATATTTGAAATGTAAACATTTATTTGGCCTCTAATTGTAGAGGACTGAGTCATTTGGCGCATGCACATATAGGTACATGCATTCATGACAATTTCCCGGCATTTGATCGTGAATATGATATGATGTAATATCCCGTTACCGATGTGAAGGGTATATCGGTAATTCGGATGTGACAGGGTCGAATGCATGCATATTGTGAAATTGCATACGTATATAGCCTCTATAAATATTGATAAATGATTATTATTGCATTAGCATATGTATGTACATGCATGTATGACATATTCCCGATAGAATCGTGTAAATTGATAAATTTGGTGATAATTGTATAGTGTATGTTGTAAAACTGGAATCGGAATGAAAATCGGATTTTTAGAGATTTGAGAGATGGAATTAGGACGAAAATCGAATTTAGGGGTTTGAAATTGAAATTGGAGTGTAGGATCATGCAATTTATATTTTTGGAGATTTATGAGAATTTTTTTGGGAATTTTTAGAGTTTCATGTTCGAACCGAAAAATTGACTAATGACTGATTTATCAGATTCTAGTCTCGAAATTGAATGAAATTTGATATGAGATAGATTAAGTTATGATTTTAGGATTTATCATTTGGAGTTCTTATAAATTCGGGAGAAATTTGAATTAGAAATTGGATTGAGGTTGATCGGATTGGACTTGTGGCAATTAAATTACCAAACAAGCCCTTAGTTCTTAAGTTTATAAGCCATCATCTTTGAATTTCCTTCCACGATCTCTCTTCCCTTTTGCAAAGAAACTTGATCTTCTCTTCGTGGATTCATCTTTGTTCTTTCCTTCCATTTTCTTCTTTGATCTTCTCTTCGTGGATTTATCTTTGTTCTTGCCAGTGAGGGAGAGCAATACCCTCGATCAGTTGGCCCAGAAGTATGTGGCGGAGATTGTGTGACTGCATGGGGTCTCAATATCGATAGTGTCAGATAGGGATCCCAGGTTTACTTCAAGGTTCTGGAGGAGCCTGCAGTCGGCCTTAGGTACGAGGTTGAACTTCAGTACGACATTTTATCCTCAGACAGATGGTCAGAGCGAGAGGACGATTAAGACTATCGAGGATATGTTGAGAGCTTGTGTAATGGAGTTTCGAGGTGCACGGGATCAGTATTTGCCTCTAGCGGAGTTTGCGTATAATAATCAGTATCAGAGCAATATCGGGATGGCACTATATGAGGTGTTGTATGGGAGGCCGTGTAGATCGCCTATTTACTGGGATGAAGAGGGTATGCGGATGTTAGAGGGTCCCGAGTTGATCCAGGATACAGTGGGTAAGGTACAGTTGATACGGAGTCGCATTAAGGCGGCTCAGGATAGACAGAAGAGCTATATGGATCAGCATCAGAGAGAGATGGAGTATGCAGTTGGAGATCGGGTTTTCTTCCGAGTGTCTCCATGGAGAGGAGTCCTGAGATTTGGCCGTAAGGGCAAGCTGAGTCCTCGGTACATTGGTCCCTATGAGATCCTAGAGAGGATTGGACCTTTGGCTTATAGGTTGAGGTTGCCGCGTGAGATGTCTCAGCTGCATGACGTTTTCCATGTGAGTATGCTCCGGAGATATCATTCAGACCCGACTCA
>JANITW010000006.1:52870911-52891528 GCA_027564335.1 Erythroxylum williamsii
ACTCACCCAACATTGCAATTATTTTTCAGGGTTTGAAGAGTACCCCGTTAGTGAAACGGGAGTATGAGTACTGCAAGCAAGGCAGAGTTTGAGGTCAGGATCAGTGCACTTCTGTATTAGTGTTAATCTATTTTCCTTGCATAAGATTAGTTCTGTATAAAACTGAGGGCCCTAATTGATAATTGTCGTATTTAGCATACCACCCTCGTGAGTCACGGACTCGGATATCACCATTGATGTCGGGTTCGGGTCTTGCGGGAGTGGGATGCTACAGTTGCCCCGGATGTAGGCCCGCTGGGTAGGGTAAGGGGTGAAGAGGCTCTTGGGTCGCTGGAATCTTCTTCCATTGCTCCGTCATCCAAAAGAACTGGGCGGGTCAGAGGAAGATCCAGATCGGAGACTACTAAGGCCGCATGGGAGGGGATGGAGAGGGCTTGATGGCCAGAAGTAGGCCCAAGAGGGTGGGGGCCTGGGCATGGGAGGGCTGACTAAGAGGGACCTGGGTGGAGAGGGGAAGATGGGTTAGGTTGGATGGGTCTGAGCTAGGGGAAGGCGAGGCCTGCTGGGAAGGGGCTGGAGTGGGAGGGGCTACGGGCTGGAGTGCCTGGGCCGGGCCCAGTGTGGAGGTCTGCTTCTCAGCAGACGACGTAGTGGCCTGCGGGGGAATAAAGCCAGCTGAGGCGCGTTTCAGGTAGGAGGAAGCTTCTCGCGTAGCCGAAAATGGGAGAACCGAGGTAGGCTTGCGGCGCTGAGAGGACGTGCCTGAAGAGGAACGAAGGGGTGTGTCAGTAGCCGTTGAGGGGCTAGCCGTTGGGGGACTGGACGTGTCTGGAGAGGAGAGCGCCATAAATCGTGATCCACGTGAGCCACCGGCTGAAACGAGGGAGGAGTGTCCATTGTTGGCGGTAGAGGGGGGAGGGTTCCGGCGAGCGCGTCGGTTAACTTGCATCCAGGGTCCGAAGGTGGTTGGGCTGGACGTGGAGTGGGTCGGGAAGAAACTGTGGCCACTCTGCGTAGGAGAGTTCAGGGTGGAGTTGAGGCCGCCCGACGCAGGAGCGGTCAGGGTGGAGTTGTGGCCTCCCTGCGTAGGAGGGGCCGGGTTGTCAGGGGAAGATGTCGGGGCGTCCGAGGTGGCCGGGAGCCAGGGGCAAGCGGAGGAACCGTGGTCGACGTGACCACAGTGGAAGCAGATCTGCGGAAGGCCTTCATAAGCGACCGGGATCGTTTCCCCGTCCAGGTCAACCACCGACCGGAGAGGAGAGCTGAGGTCCAGAGTGACGGCAACTCGAGCAAAACGCCCGTGGTAAGCTTGTAGGGTGGTCTCATCAATCTTCACTGTGCGCCCCACTAGATTCCTAAGAGCGGTGAGTCTGGAGGAATGGTAGCGCGCGATGGGCAAATCCGGGAAGCGGACCCACGCCACTGCGTGAGTTATTTTGCCGGAGGAAGGCCAAAAGTCCAGCGCCCATGGTAGCACGGAGAGGACGTGGCCGGCGAGGATCCAAGGTCCCTGCGTCAAAGCACGAAGGTAATCAGTTTCTTCTTTGAAATTAATGAGAAAGAAATCATTTTCTAAATCAACAAGTTTCAGGGAGTCTGTGGGATTCCAAAAAGAGTGGAGCCGATCTTTTAGCAGAGTGAAGCCAATTTTCCGTCCCAGAAGCTTGACCACGACGGCATTGGTCCAGCAATGATCCAGTTTGGCTTTGAAGGTGATGGAGAGTTCTACTCCAAGGTCGTGGGAGCCCTGAACTATGATAATGTCGCCTTTGGATAGTTCTATGGGTTCCTCGTCTGGCCAAGGTAAGTCTGTGGTGGTAGTGGCAGCTTTGCGATAGCCTATTAAGACCGCGCTATAGCTCTAAGAAGGGGGTTGTGATGGCAATTCGGAGGGGGAGTCTTCCTCCCTCTCCCGGATTTTGACTTTCTTAGCCGTAGGGCCAGGTTCAGCAGTAGCATTGGGGGAAGGCATAAGGGTCAGCTAGTAATCTGGTCGCTAGTCTCAGTAGCAATCTTGTAGCGTTTCAGTTTCAGATTGTGATCGGAAAGTTAGCAGATTGTGATCGGAAGTTAGCAGATTGTGATCGGAAAGTTAGCATATTCTGGAACTACATGCTTCGCACGAGTTTTGTGTGTTTTTTTGGTCTTCGAGAATGGAGTTGTGAGTTGCGACGACAGACCCTCTTTTTTTTTCTTTTTACATAAGCAAAACAATATCATTTTGCATACGAAAGAAGTTTAAATTTCAGATTGATTAAGGCTATAAAATGGGAGTTCAAACTTGGTCTAAAGTTATAAAATTTAATAATAAAAACCTAAAATTTAGTCTACTTTCACATGTAATGACTCATATATTAGTCTATCTTATTTGTTAGGTCCACTCAAAATATACATAAGTAAGCCTATTACATATTTGAAAATGATAACTGTATGAATGTGTCTTTGGACTTAAAGCTTGATTTAATAAAGTAAGTTTTATCGTGTAATTCAATATCGTTCCATACTTTTGTTGTAATATATCAAATATTAACTGTTAATAAAAGTTTATAATCATTATAATTTAATTGTTAGATACTTAATATTCTAATTTTAGAAAGTAAATTTGTTATTAAATATTATTGATAAATATTAATTATTATTTAAGTTATGATTGCAGTAAAAGTTTTCATAATATAAATTACCCTTATTGGTCATATAAAATATTAAGTACTAAATTGAAAATTATACATAAAATAAATAAATAAATAAAATTTATCTTTAGTAATTATTTGATTTTTTTTTGTTGTCCGCGAGGTATCTTAGGAGGGTCCCAATTATGGGAAGACACCTTTAAGTCATCCACTTCCAGACTAAACCTCGCTTAAGCCGGATAAGTTCCTTATGAGAAGCAAAACTCTGACCTCAAATTTTAAACGACTATATAAATGAGAGCGATTCAAATTTTGAAATATTTACTATTGGTTACACAACTACAACGACGTTGTTACGTATAGTATTAACAAGAACACCCTCATTGGAACTATATTACTTTCATTTATAATATATGTTTGATGATCTTTATCCTTGTAACAAGCACACCTTCATTGGAACTATATTACTTCCATTTATAATGTATGTTTGATGATCTTTATCCTTGTAACAAGCACACCCTCATTGGAACTATATTACTTTCATTGAAAAAGCTCTTTAAATGTCCGCCCAAAAAATTTTTCAAAAATGAAATTCCACTCTCTCGAATGGGTGACGACTTACTTGGACCAATAAAACAATCGGCCAAGTCCTAAGCTTGGAGTAAATCGGAGATAACAATGAATTTCTGATGCTATATTTTCTTTTTCAGATGCTACGCAGCCTCACCTCACCCCATGCACCTGACTATTGATACACCAAAATGATTAGAACGACACCGATCTCAAGGAAAGAAAAGTAAACCCACGTTCATGTGCGCACACCGAGCCAAAACCAAGTAGTTACTGTTGTAGTATGTATGGCTTTTTATTATGTTCTAATGTTCTTTAGCCCCTCCGGGCTCCGGGTGTGTGTTGTTTGCCATTTACAAGATAAAAGTTGAAAATAGAGGAACGGTCTCGCGTGATAAATGATAATGCTAGGCCTGAGAAAATCTGCAGCCCGGACTTAAAAACCCCAAAATTTGTCTAGTTTGGTTTTTGAAAATTTTTGGCTATGGAATTTGCACTTGACATCCTTTTCTTCTCGGAGAATCTCGTCAACTTTCCGCCATCTTCGATCTGTAAGCCATCTCTTTCGTTTTTCAGTTTTCATTTCGCACATTCAGTGTCTCTTCTGGGTCGTTCTTGGTTTTTCTTAAATCTTTAGATTTTATTGAAAGTTTCGTATTTTGGTTCCTATCTTTTGGTGGGCTTGGACCTGTGGTTCTTCTTAGTTGTTGAGGCATTGAATTGGTGTTCAGGGGATAATTTTTTCGGGTTTTGCCCTTTGGGGTTGCTGGTTGTAGATGAGTTAGGTCAGGTGATTGTTGTATTTCCTTGAAAGCATTTGTTTTGTATTTTCTTTCTTCACTTAACAATGTCTTTATTGAATTTTTGGCGGGGAAAGAGGAATGCTGAATGTGGATTCTTTTTTATTTTTTCTCTTTTCTCGTTTGTGATCACCTTACGTTTTCCTTTTTGTTTTTCGGGGTCCGGATTTTCTTTTTTTCCCCTTTGCCGTGGTGGAAGAAGCTATTTTGAAGTAGTTAGTTCTCGTTTTGTACTCACATGAAAAGTTGATTCTTTACTCTCTTTCTTTGTAAGTCACTTATTTGTTTCCTTTCGTCCTTCATTTGCTTCAATTTTCTTACAGGCTTCATAAGAACTTCTTTTTAGTAGCTGGTATTACACCTTTAAAATTTGATTATGGCGGAATCAAGTCCAGTAGATATGATTCTCGAATATTTGCAAAAGAATGGTTTCACGAGAGCTGAGGCAGCATTGCGCAGTGAACTCGGTAGCCGTCCTGATTTGAATGCGTTTCTCAAAAAACTTAACATTGATGATAAGGACTCAAGGAAGTTATTGGAAGATGAGAATGGGAGCAAACTTGTAAATGAGAAGCAGAGCTCAAGTTCTCAAAACAGTGATGGAATTTCCAACGAACTAATTGTAAAAGAGATAGAATGCGGGACTGGTAGAAATGGCTTTAAAACAAAGCGGAGTACTGCTTGTGTTGGGGAACAGGGTAGCAAACCAAATGATGAAATTGGAGCAGTTGATTCTGAGGATACTGTTCTTGATTTATGTTCATGGAACTTTAACCCTACTAATGGTTCTTCTGATACTTTTCAAATCGATGGATGTACCGGGGCCAACAACTTCTCTGTTAAAACAAGTCCAAAAACTGGAGAAGTTAACTTTTGTGGTCAAAATAGAAGTTGCTGGATTGGAAGCGCTAGTACCAGTATTATTAATCTCAATAACGAATCGAAGTATGAAATGTGTGAATCAAAGGAACTTGATCAGCAACATAATACTAATCCTGTGTCCTCTGCAGATTTTCTATGGTCTAGAGGGGAGGTGCCTACAAGTTCTGTAGATTTATGGAAAGACTGTTCAGTCAAGACTGTTTTGCCACTTCCTAAAGTGGATGAATCAACCAGTTATGATGCAAGTGGTGGTTTGGAGAAAAAAGAAGGAAAGAACAAAGCAGATAATTTGGAGAAAAAAGAAGGAAAGAACAAAGCAGATAATATTGAAGTTAGAGCAGCTATCAAAGAACAGGTGGATGAGGTCGGAAGAGCTTTATACTTTGGAAAGTCTCAAGGAGGTAATGAGCAAAAAAATTTGAGCAGCTTTGATTTTCCACTTGCATCTGATAACACGAGGGAAGAATTTCCTAGACTTCCCCCAGTTAAACTCAAGTCAGAGGAGAAGTTATTGAATGTCAATTGGAAAAAGTTTGAGCGTGATTGTCCAGGTGCAAAGCTTGGAAGTGCTGATAATGCTTTGCTGATAGGTTCATACCTTGACATTCCTGTTGGACAAGAAATCAGCTCTTCAGGTCAGCATTTAAGCTAAAGATGAATAAACATACCCTTCTTTCTTCTCACTGTCTTTCTACAAGAAACTTATGCTTTTTA
Organism: Erythroxylum williamsii; assembly: GCA_027564335.1. Classification (NCBI taxonomy): domain Eukaryota; kingdom Viridiplantae; phylum Streptophyta; class Magnoliopsida; order Malpighiales; family Erythroxylaceae; genus Erythroxylum; species Erythroxylum williamsii. Next base: position 52,876,508 of record JANITW010000006.1, read on the forward strand.
CTACCTTTTCATAGACTTATGGATGTAAGTAATAAATTCAGAACCCAATAAATGGCTAAACAGTTGTTATGTATTATTATAGAATATCTTTCAACATATAACATCTAGCTATCACCAGCTATTGGAAGTGATAATTTTATTAACTATTGAAGGTGGCTACTATGAAAAAAATCATATAGGCAAAAAAATCTCAAATGGATTCTAGAGCAAGATTTGAAAAGTAATGTTCAACAAATAGGAATTCATTTATCAACAGATTCTTGTTCTTCCATTTTAGTTCATTTTTTTAATTCTTTTAGCTGCTTTTGAGGTGGACAATTAGCTAGAGTAGCAGCTGCTGTTGAAAAAAGCCAGTGATGCTGTATATGAATCGTGTCAAGAAATTGAATTTCAATTATTTCTTGTGCATGTTTAGGTTAGCCTCTTTAGAGCTCCTGTACTCTTATGCTTATATTTATAGAAAGGGAACTTAAACATTTTAGGATCTCTTTTGTGACATATGACCAAAGCAAAAGATATTGTAGAATATAATAGCATCGCCTCTTTTGTTTGTGTGTGCATTTGTGAGAGCGTGAGAGAGAGAGAGAGAGCGGATGATATGGTTATGTTACTTTATTAGCTTCACTTGATTAGGAAGACCAAATAATGTGATTTTTAAGAGTGCAAAAATGATAATAAGTTCTCGACCTTGTAAACAAGTCTTTAAATAAATTTACTTAGTATAGAGTTGAATGTGTAAATGAATTGTTCATGGCCCTAAGTTAGTCGAGTACCTTAATCTGTTCTATAAATAAACCTTATACTAGCACATGAACCAATCCGGTTTATATATATATATGATCTCTGAATGAGACATTACCAAGTTGAAAAATTAGCAGTTGGTATCGATGAAAATGATGTTTGGTTGGCATTGATAGTTAATTGTTGTCAGCATTTGTTGGTGCTATAAAAGATTTAAAAAAATTGTTTAAAGCTTAATTAGTTTTTTTAAGTATATAAAGGAAACTATTGCATTTCAGTTGTCCAATTTTTTTGAACTATCTCTTTTTTTTTGGAATGGACTATTTACGGAATCCCCATAAATAGGATCAAACCCTATTCCATGGTATTTACCTCTTTCTTATTCTTAAGCTTGGATAAGAACAAGTTACTGCATGGGGAAGTAAAAAATAATTTGACTTGATGAGCAGACAATTTGCTGTTCAATTGTCACGTGAATTTAGGATAAGGAGAATCATCCTTCTTGTCTTGTATGTTATATTCTACATGATCTTTTTGGCCCCACCAACTTCTAAACAATCTTAAAACTTTTAGAAGTTAGAAAATCATCATGTCTGGACGTTACTTTGTATCATGCAACAAAGGCATTTTATTTCCTTCTATATGAAGATCTATTTACTGGCATATCTTTTTCCACTTATAGGCAGTCATTGTTTGTTTCTGATGACTGTTTATCATGTGCTTCTAGTTAATGTTTTTGTGTATTCATTTCCTCATTGATCGTGGTCCTTTATTATATAAGGTGGTGATATACAACTCTCTTTGTAAACTTTATTGGTTAATGTGGTGAAGGGTGTGCATTTTCTGATATTTCTGGAATGGTTGGGAGAATTAAATAGGTAATCTGGACATATACATAGTTTTAGGTGTTAATTAACTAGTGGATGTTTAAGGGCTCAACAAGGATGTTTAGAGCATTTTCCACAATGGTTAGCATTTGTTGATGAGGTTATTATGTTCCAATGTGATAACTTCACTTATGAAACCCAAGGCAACTAAACCTTGCGCAAACTTAGTGAACATGAAATTCCTTGAGTCCCCTTTCTCTCAAAATGATGAGATCCTGAAGCTTCATGCTATTTACTTAGCACAAGTAGAATTGTTACTGCAAGTTGGAATTTGCATTTTCCAGAATAGGCTTCACACAAATTTATAGTATATTCTCATTTTATCTGTGAATTATGTGCGCAGGTGCAAAACGGATTGTGGGAGGCAGTTGGTTATCTGTTAGTCAGGGAATTGTAGAGGACACATCTGATCTGGTCTCTGGTTTTGCTACTGTTGGTGATGGGATAAGTGAATCTGTAGACTATCCAAATGAATATTGGGATTCTGATGAATATGATGATGATGATGATGATGGCTACACTAGACAACCTATTGAGGATGAGACCTGGTTTCTAGCTCATGAAATTGATTATCCAAGTGATAATGAAAAAGGAACAGGGCATGGAAGTGTACCAGACCCACAGAGAAGAGGTACAACAAAAGAAGATGATGATCATTCTTTTGGCGAGGAAGATTCATACTTCTCTGGTGAACGGTACTTTCAAGGAAAGAGTGTTGAACCAATTACAGCTTCAGATGATCCAATAGATTTGTCAGTGAATGAAATATACAAGAGGACCAATGAGAGTGATTTAATGGCTCAATATGATGGACAATTGCTGGATGAAGAAGAGCTAAATTTGATGCGTGCAGAACCTGTCTGGCAAGGATTTGTGACCCAGACAAATGAACTCTTAGGGCATGGGAGGGTCCTGAATGAACTGGATGATATTTGTATGGATGATGATCAGCGTGGTTCAGTGAGATCTATTGGTGTGGGTATCAACAGTGATGCTGCTGATATTGGCAGTGAAGTTCGAGAAAGTTTGGTTGGTGGCAGCAGCGAGGGGGATCTAGAATATTTTCGTGATCACGATATTGGAACTGGTGCGTTTAGATCTTCTCACCTTGACTCAGAGAAGTACACTGGTAAACTAAACCAGTATAAAAAGAGAAACACTAAACAAGACTATAAATATGCGACTGAGAATGACAAAGTTGCCTCTAGTCAAATGAAAATTCATACTGATGCGGGATTTTCTTTCCCTCCACCACTGATGGATGGACAAGTGATGCAGGTTGGAACTAGTAAATCCTTATGGTCAAACAACTGTAATGCAGTTATTGACAATGAAACAGATGACTGTTTGAATGTTTTGATGGGAAATAATGACATGCTTGCCACGTGGAGGCAGAAGAGTAGCGATTCCTCTACTGTAAGGAGTACTAGGGGTGAAGTTAATGTGAATGCTATTAGATCTGCAATTTCTTCTCCGTCTTCGCACTCAAATTATGGATATGTAGAAGAAGAGCATGACGAGAAGGAAGAGGATGAGAAAGCTGGCAGCGTGAGGGAAAAAGATCCTGGAGCATCACTTGATGATGAAGAGGCTGCTGCTGTTCAGGAGCAAGTGAGGCAAATCAAAGCTCAGGAGGAGGAATTTGAAACTTTCAACCTCAAGATTGTACATAGGAAAAACAAGTATCCTCGTTTGCCTTATTTCCTTGAAATACTAAAATGATTGTTCCTACACGCTTGTAGTAGCAAAAATTTATGTTGTTTGAACGTAATAAAAATTGTGGCAACAGCAATTCTAATTTCTGACCTCCACCCTTGTGTATGCTTTACGCCGTATCTTAGTAATTTTAGATTTGTACCTCCAGGGTAGCACTAATAATATTTTGTAATGCATGCTCCTTACCCACATTTACTTTGTGAAAGAGTTAGCTTGCTGAAGGATAATTTCTAGAAGTCTTTGCAACTCTGTAGTTCTTTCTCTTTCTTCAGTGTTATGCTTATTATTGGATTATCCTTGTCAGTGTAATTTTCTGTTGCATTCAGCATATGTTGGACATGTAGTTCGCTTAAGTCAATTTTGTGACAAATTCAAGAAGGAGTTATTTTCGTTATCTTGTGCTTGGATTTTGCTATCTTACTCTTGGCTTTATTTTCAAATCAAATTTACCCTTATTTACATCTTTTATTCCAGAACTGGCTTTGAGGAGGACAAGAATTTTCATGTTGTTCTGAATTCTGTAATAGCTGGGCGCTATCACGTGACTGAATATCTTGGATCTGCTGCTTTCAGTAAAGCTATACAAGCACATGACCTCCACACGGGCATGGATGTATGTGTCAAGATTATAAAAAACAACAAGGACTTCTTTGATCAGAGTCTTGATGAGATAAAACTTCTCAAGTATGTCAATAAGCATGATCCAGCTGACAAATACCACATTCTCAGATTGTATGATTATTTTTATTACCGAGTAAGTTCTCTTTTACCCTTGTGATTAGTTTTTTATGAATTTTTTATGTGTTTGCCATAAAAAATTGTTAGTTCTGCCTCAGCTGTTAATGTGCTGCAATACTTGCCTCTTTCATATTAAATCGGCATTAGTTGGTTAAAAAGTTGTTGCAGTAAAGAATTGCAATGGAAAGGGGATTAGAACAGAAAGGAGAAAATTGAGAAGATATTTACGTAAGAAACGGGAAAAAGATTGATCCTTAAGTGGTTAACTGATGTAAGAATTAGGAAACTCAAAAACTATAATTTTTATGTCTTATTTTAAAGGAAAAAGGTAAATTGCTTTGAATGATTATTTTGAACAACTCGTTTATTACACATTGGAGCTAGTCTTTTGCAAATTAATTTGAATCTCAACTTAACTGCAATTAGCATACTGTGAGGACTAGCAACTTCCATAATGTTAATAGAGTTTAACTTGAAATGTTAATCTAGAATATTTTCGGAACAGGGTTGTACTTATTTTAAAAGTTTGGGAGGTCTCTTGCATATTCAAACAATCACTATGGTATAGAGTTAATGGATGTCTCTTTGATTCAATGAATGAATTTTATCGAGTATTGTTGGACTAGTTAATGTGTTTTCCTCAATTTTGGTTTGAATTGTCATATCTGCCTCTTAGGCTCTTATGAAGAGTGATTTTTCAGAATATCTATATTTTGTGCTTGGAAGTATGATGTGGGTGGAACACAACCATAGATTTTTGGTCCTCCTGTGAACATGTGCTGAATTTTTCTGAGAAATGAAAATGTTATGTATAGTTCTATAGCATATTTGTTGTGAGAATCCAAAAATATGAAGTTATTCTAAAGCATAGTTGAGTAGTTTAAAGGTTTGGTTTCACGTGAATGTTTCACAATACCAATCAGATGAAACCGAAACAATTACTAATGTTCTAAATCTGTATCCTTTTTGTAACCCTGATTAAAATCTTCGTATACATTTCTGAAGAGGAAAGTAGAATTCTAGAATGGTTATTTCCATGTTTTCTAACTGCCATTTTTTACTCAATGAAATAAGTGCTCAAGCTTTCCAATGAAAGCACGACTATGCATATGGTATAATTTTTCCCTTGGTGGAACCAAGATATCAATGTAGAAAAATAGCTCCTGGGATTTTGTACACAGTACTGGGCTTGAATTTGTTTTGTTGTCTCCTTGCAATATCCTTCCATGTTTAAAATTAATCTTCATCGCTACACTTGTAACTATATAGACAAGTACTCTTGTTAATTGAAGTGCAGAAATGTTAAATTTATGGTCCATGCTTTGAACAAAACCACATTTCTTTCCTTCGTTCAGCACATGCACATTTTGATGAGAGATACACTCTTTGTTACAGTTCAATACTAGTTTACATTTTTACCAATTTAACCTTTTTGACTTTAGATTTCAATTGCAGTTGTGTGTTGGCACTCAAATGATGGCTCAAGATGAAGTTATTGCTTACTGATTTCTGTGTCCTAGGCTTGTTATCCTGTTCTGTTTTCCTTTTTGTTGGATAGGAGGTTGACTCATTAAACATTCTATGTTATTTACGCAGCCCTTTGCTCATTATGCAGGAACATCTGTTGATTGTTTGTGAACTTCTCAAGGCAAACCTATACGAGTTCCATAAGTTCAACAGAGAATCTGGAGGGGAAGTCTATTTTACAATGCCAAGATTGCAGGTTTGTGGAGAAATTTTTTCTCTGCTAGTGTTTTTACCAAAAATGAATAATTTTCACTTGTATCCTTTGTGCAGTCAATTACAATTCAGTGTTTGGAGGCACTGCAGTTTTTACATGGTCTTGGCCTTATTCACTGTGATTTGAAACCTGAGAATATATTGGTGAAAAGTTATAGCAGATGTGAAGTAAAAGTCATTGACCTCGGGAGTAGCTGCTTTGAAACCGACCACCTTTGCTCATATGTGCAATCTAGATCGTATCGAGCACCAGAGGTTATTCTGGGGCTTCCATATGATAAGAAGATAGATATATGGTCGCTTGGCTGCATCCTGGCTGAACTTTGCACTGGCAATGTAAGTTTTATTCATCCATGTCTTTTGGATTATTTTGTAACTTGTCCCAACTGCACTGCCCTCACAACACCCTCACCTCAACTCTGAGATAAGGGCAATATCTCAATGAGGAAGAAATCTAGGTTCAATGGTATTTTGTTCCATGCACTCGCTGTCAACAGGGAAGACTATTATCACATAGTTCACTTAAATATTTCCTCCTATTTCATTTATAATTGAATGGTTTACTCAATGTATGGTGGTACCACAAATTGCTATCACGTAGTCTAATAAAATATTTCAAGCAACTGTGGCAGAGTACTGTTACCGACATACTTAACAGGCTAACAAGGATTAATGGCCATGGAGATGATAAACCTTGTTTTCATGGAGTCCTCGAGTTCTTTAAAGTCCGTTTAGGGAATGGACCATTTAGACTCTTTAAATGTAACCAAAATTTTGAAGAGACGTCTTCGGACTGTTACAATTTTCATGGGTGGATAAAACTCTAGATCTTTGTATCTTTGTTTTAAATCTTAAAGTATTTGTCCTTGAAAAGCAACGTGAAGAGTGCCCTGCTTTGCTTTTCTTTTAAATTTAAAGACCAAGGATAGACACAATTTCTCCAAAATGCCAACAGTTTCCCTCGTAGACTCCATGAAGTTGATGGTTGCATATTTATCACACCCTATAATTTGTTAACTGTTCTTGTTGTTACTTCCCTTTCTTTGCTATTAGACCTGATTCTTTTTAGAATTTATCCTTGTATGTGATATCTGTATTGTAGCTAATCGTGAGGTCATTATGAATTTGAATTTTCTGTGAGTAATTGTTCCCAAAGGATCAAATGTAGAAAAGGACTTTTTGCCAACCCAAAACCATCAGAAGTTCGTCCAATTCTTTTTGCAAATGTTTCCTTAGCCCCAGTTTATTAGAAAGCCTGCTAAATGTACTCGTCTATGTGTTACAATCCACTGATTTGCACTGTAGTTAGTCCCAAAAAAAAAAAAAAAACAAAATCTTCTCCACCAGGAATGTCCAATATCAATCAGGAATGACTTAGATGACAATTTAAAGTTTACCAGAACCTTCTTTGCTCAAAGCCCATTGACAATATCCTCAATTTCGGTTATAATGCCTTTCCAAATCTTTCAAATCTGTTTGACAGAGGAACATAATTTCTTTCCTATGTAACTGCTAGATTAGCCATTTTCAAACTTCTAGACTCTGCTTGAACATAATCCCTACAGAAGCTTTGTTTATGGGGTGTAGGATGCACTTGCAATTGGCTGCTATTTTCATCTCGACATAAAATTCGCCGGGTTAAATGCACTTCATTTTGAGTCTTTTTCCTCAGCAATTAATTTGGAGATTTCCTTTGCACTTGTAAAATTTTGACATTATTGAAAATTGTGTCATGTAAAACATTTCAGTTGGCTTACTTTCATCTGACTTTATTGGTGCATCTTGATTTAGGTCCTATTTCAAAATGATTCACCAGCAACATTGTTAGCACGAGTTATTGGAATTATCGGACCCATTGATCAAGACATGCTTGCTAAAGGACGGGATACATACAAATATTTTTCAAAAAATCACATGCTTTATGAACGGAACCAGGTATTCTTTTTTGCTTAAAACATATTTTGTTTTTTTAATAACCATTGTCTATGTTTTTAGAAATCAATTTGCCAGCATTTAAATTGATGTTGTAAATTCTCATGCCTCTACTATCCCCTTAAGTTGTGTGACAGTCAAACTGAGATTGAACAGATAAATTTTTTACCTTACTTGAGCATGGTTTGTTTTGGGATGAGATGAGCTTAGGCAGTGGAGACCTAGATTAAGTCAGTTTGACATTGGGTTTAATGGGTCTGGCCATTTAGAATTATTCCAAAACATTTTCTTTTCATTAGTAATCCAAAAAAAAAATTTTAAAAAATAAAAGATCATTTATTGTAAAACTGTATTGTCTATTGGAATGTTCATCTCAAAACTTTGAATCTTTACATATCTTAAGGTCAACTATAAATTATTTGCAAACAAGTTGTAGAATTAAGAAAATTTTAGATAATTTACATTTAAAATCTAAAAGGTATCATACCCAAATTAAATGTCATTTATATAACCATAGATTATCAACTACCAAGCATCAGTTTTTTTAATTGGATTTGTGTGGGTTGGTTTGATGGATAAAATACCAAATCACTTCCAATACTTGCAGGTTTTTAGGATCTGTTTGGTATTGGAGTTAGATTTTGCTTGGCTAATTATCATGATTGAATGGTTGTATTAAAAACAATTATTAGGAATTATAATGTTTTTAAATTAGTATATATTTTATATTAGCATTTATATTTCAAATTTAGGTTTACCAAATCTGTGACTCGAGTTTAGGCATTGTGTATTTAAATTGGAGTTGATTGCATATTTGTACTGGAAGCAAGCAGCACTATTGCAAGTGGACTTAAGTTGTTTTTCTTATTGACTGAGCTTGAATGTTGGTGAATATAAGTTTTAACTTTGAAATGAAAATATTTAGTGTGCATTTCATCAATACTCTTGTTGTCTACGCGTGCACATCCAATTTCTTAACCGTTATTATCATGGAACAGTTATTTCCAAAATCAGTTGTCCGTAGTTTCATACTTAATTAGTTAAACAAACAGGAGACGAACAGATTGGAGTACTTGATTCCAAAGAAGACATCCTTGAGGCACCGACTGCCGATGGGGGACCAAGGTTTCGTAGACTTCGTAGGTCATTTGCTGCAAGTAAACCCAAAGAAGCGCCCATCTGCATCTGAGGCTTTGAAGCATCCATGGCTACTCTATCCTTATGAGCCCATATCGTCATGAACCGACCTGAAAAGGAAAAGGAAACTTGGTTGTTTAGCCGGGGATTCTGTGGGGCTCATCTTAAAACATAGTTTTGACCTTGTGCGTTCTGGCTTATATCGAAAGCTGTCTTCTGGTATGTCTCCTTACCCTAGTCACGAATGTAATTCCTCGCATTTTGTATTGTAAGGCCGTCCCTTTTTTCTATATATATTCTTTTTTCATCTGGTGCATGGGGAACTTGCATCTTGTACATGATTATATAACCTATATCTTCTTTAGGTCATTCTAGTATTAGCATGTTGAAGCTTCATTGGCTTACTCTGGGCGAGTAGCAAGTGCCAATGGTAATTGGTAATAGGTAATAGGTTTTTGGAGGAATCAGGTGTAGCAGCTGCAGCATATTTAAAACTTTGAACCTGTGTCTAGACTAGATGTAAGGCTGGTCAGAATTTTTGTATTTGCTTTGTGGATTGAAAATATTGAGTTTACATTGGAATTTTTGGTCATTACACTCCAAATTGCTCCTGAAAAGTAAAACAATTGGTTACCATTTCTATAACGTACCACGTGTAAACTTTGAGAAGAATAAAATGTCTGATGGTAAAATCTAAAATTCAATTTGCTGTCGTCATGTCCCAAAGGAGGGAAAGCATGACTGTTATTTTTTCTTTGGGAAGCAGAGCCACTATGATGCTGTTTCTGATATCAATTAAATTAAATAATTTGTAACTGAATGTGCTCACACATTAACATTATTGAAACTTACGGTCGAGGTCATCTGTTGAGAGAAATTAGTTGTTTTGGAAATTAGAAATTGCTGCTGGATTACCTCACCTTCATTTATATGTGAGAAAGTAACCTTTTCCTCGGTCATCCCAAAGCACTGTATACTTCTGTATTGCAAAGGTAAAGAAATTGCCTGAAAATAAATTCACTTACTTTTAGTTCTAGACAACAACAGTCTTCCCTGCAGTCATGCTTACATTGTAATGATCTTAGAAATCAGAATATGACCTTACACTAGCATGTATCAATTCAGTTTTTAAGTAGAATACAAGTGATTTGTATAGAATGTGAAAAAAGATAAAGAAAAAAACCTACATATACTCATAAAAGTTACAATTAAAAACTCAGAAACTCTCTTTGCCAGAATTTTAGTGAAGCTTGGAAAGCTCGTTTAGATTAATACTAACTTGAAATTTATTATTATGTTGCTCCAACCACAAAAGCTGACAACCTGAGACTCCTGTAAGAATGAAAGCATTAGTTTTAGGGCTAAAGCAATCGATTACTATTGCCAGTTGAGTCATAAGTTGAATGCGGAATAGGAGTAGTAATGAAATATTGATGCATATAAATGCCAGCATAAATGGTAGGCAGTTGCTTCACAGTTATAGTATTTTATAGGAGAGAATAGAGTCTTCTAGGAATAACATCTACCAACTCCATATCTCAGCACTCTCGTTATTCCCAATGCTTTAAGCACAAAAAATCGATAGAAGTTTCTTATCCAAATGAAATCCTGACTGCACAGCAATCTTTAACAATTTGTTCTGAAAAATCATTCTATTCAGCACCTTCATTGTCATTGTCATTGTCAATGTCAATGGCAGGATCAATTGCATTGGTAGTTTTTACCTGCAGTGGACCAAATAGTTAGTTAATAACCTCAAGAAAATTTCAATAAAGCAGCAGTTCGGTAATGAACTTCGTGCTTCCTTTTCTTTCTTCTGCCTCCTGTTCTTTGCCCTCTTCTTCCTCTTCCTTAGCAGCATCCGGATTAGATTCAATAGAATCGTCTCCTGAAGAAACCTCTACGAATCTGTTTCAACAAAAGCTACAGATGAATTCAACCACGTCTAACTGAATATTTAGGTGAAATGAGAAAGTATACTTATACATTAGGGGCCAGAATTCATTAGAAACTGCCAATGGAGTAACGAATACAAAATGGTGACATAAAAGTGAGTTACGTGAAACACATCAGAACTTGCCAAAAGAAAAAGAGGAAAACACAAATACCGATGAGCCTCTAATTCTATACAGATACTTGGTGATCACTTAAGCAAATTTCATTTTTCTGTGAATAATAACAGATCACGTCTGAGACAACATTATAAAACTCTGTCTCAAAGCGATCTCGTTCACAAGTGGATACAAACGTCAATGTCCCAATCAGCTCACATCAGCAGCACCCCCTACAACGTTTCTTTCCACTTATTCAGGCCCGTAATATAGATCGTGAAAATTTTACATGGCACAAAAGAGTCCTTTTTCTAAGTGTTTCTAGGTAGAGACTGATCATTTCAGATGTAGAAATGACATCTCCAGAAATGGAGTCCAAATGGAATTCAAAGGACAGAAGGTATTATGTGTTTCACTCATGTTAATAATCCCCAAACTGGACAAATGGGGGACCTCTTCTCTACTTCAATCCAACTAGAGCCAGGCATTTTCTTTACGTCTCGATTATCCATAAGTTCCCTCATCATGCCTACATTCTCCCAGTTACTTTGACAAGCAAAAGAGTTTGACAGTAGCACGTAAGTTGAGGAATCTTTTCCATCAAGGTCAATTGCACGCTGTGCTGCTCGATTTCCTGTCTCTACATCCCCATGAAGATGACAAGCACCTAACAAAGTCTTCCAAACAAGCACACCTGGTTGAAATGGCATATTTAAGATCAAATCCTCAGCTTGTTTAATCTGACCTGCACGTCCTAGTAAGTCCACCATACACGCATAATGCTCTTCGCCAGGGGAAATCCCATGTTCATTATACATAGAGAAAAAGTACTTCCATCCTTTATCAATAAACCTACCTTGGCTACAAGCATAAAGCACGCATATAAAGGTGATATAATTTGGCTCCACATCACTGAACATCATGTCCTCAAAGATTTCAAGAGCAGCTTTAGATTGGCCATTCTGCGCACACGCCATGATCATGGTTGTCCATGTAATCTCAGAACGATCATGTCCCAATTGGAATACAACCCAAGTTTCATCCATGCATCCACATTTCGCGTACATATTGAGTAAGGCATTATCTACACAGATATCAACCTGAGAACCTAGTTTAATTCTCAGGCCATGAAATTTCTTGCCTTCTTCTAATGAAGCCAACTTGGCACAAGCATCAAATGCAGTGGCAAGAGTAAACCTGTTTGGCATTAAACCCACCACCCTCAATTCTGCAACAAGTTCAAGCGTTCTGTCAGGTTCCCCACATTCCAAGGCTCCAGCAGCCATTTGAGTCCAAGAACGCAAATTTTTTTGTGGCATCTCATAGAAGGCCTTAAAAGCGTCATTAAGCCTCTGGTTCTTTATGTACATGTTACGCAAAGAATTCCCCACGCAAATCTCAACCCCGTGACCACTCTTGACAAGCTGTGCATGAACTTGCAATCCCTGTTTAATATCAGCAAGTGAAGCCAAGCCAGTCAAAACAGTAGAAAAGGTGAAATCATCAGGCTTAACTCCCTCACCGTTCATTTGGTGCCAAAAGAATGGTATTTGAGAATAAGAATGCTGCAAGAAACCAGCCATCATTGCATTCCAAGACACAATATCTTTACTCACACACTTGTCGAAAACCACTTTAGCATCTGACAGCATTCCATGTCGTATTAAACCAGTTAAGAACGCATTCATCAGAAATACATTGCACTCGAATCCCAAGCGAATGACCCAAGAGAAGATTTGGTACAACAACATCAAATTCTGGGAAAAGGAACACGCGTTAAGCGCACTCACAAGACTGAACTCATTGGGAGAGACGACAGCTTCACGCTGCATACGCAAAAAGAGAGACAAAGCTTCATCGGGGCAGCCGCGCTGGACAAAACTGGCGATGAGAACAGACCAAGATACCACATTTCTTTCGGACATTTGGTCGAACAATTTGAGAGCATAAGTTAGACGATTACATTTCAAATAAAGACCGATAAGGTTGTTTAGGAGATAGAGGGAAGAGGTGGTTAGTTTAGGAATTCTGAAAAATCTAGCGTGAATGGCTCTTACGTAATGCAGATTGGGGAATCGAAGACATTTTTGCAAAAGGCTTGTGCAAAGTTTTTCCTCTGCTACAGTAGCAATTGGAAGTGAAAGGTCGGGGTCGGAGGCAGAACTGAAAAAAGTGGTGGTGAGTCTGTGTGATACTGAGAAAGTGATTGTCAGGGACAATGGCGGCCGTGGCCTCGAGGCTATTCGAACAACATATGCCAATGCCATGTCATGTCCGGTAGAACAACACAGGTTGGGTCAATAGTCAATACCAATACAATGGCTTCCGTTTGTTATTTCATTATGTTGCCCTAGGGATTTCGTTTCTTATACACAGCAGCCAGCGATTCAAGCCAATCTATATCCAAATTATACTCTATATTCCTTCGATTCCTACATTGTACCAAAACAATCCTGATATACCTTTCTATCGTTATTCATGATTTAGCTGTTGTATGACAAAATTGAAGTGTACAGAATCGTCGATGATGAATTGAACACATTTCAGTTTCTGTAGCTCCCACAATTCAGCTTTTAGGAGGATACAGCTCCCACAATGCAACAGTTGTGTCTTCTGAAGCAGAGGCCATCAACTTACAATCAGTTGAATATGAAACAGCATTACACTGGAAAATTACCCAAAAAACACGTTTTGAGGATATGGAACAAGAGAACACGAGAGAGGGTTCAAATATAATGCAAAAATAACACTCAAAAATTGACTTGAGTAAGGCTAATTGATGACAAGTTACCGCAGCATGGTGATACTTCAATATTGCAAGAGGATTTCCTTTGCGATAATTGTATATTCTGATTCTGTCATCAACCAACAAATGAGAGCAATCATGATCCCATGTCTAGTAATTTAAGAAAATGCTAAAAGTAATCACCAACCTGTGATCCCAACCAGCAGCTGCAGCAATTCTGTTATCTGGTCGAATTGAGCAGCCTGATATACCAGGCCGTTCCAAACTAATCTCTTTCTTAATCACACAAGAACCCTATCTCAAAATGAAAGTTTCAACATGAATCACACGAGGTGCCCCAATAAGTAGGCTGAGAGCAATAAAATAAGCAACTTAACAGGTAAGAAAGCCGACAAACAATATAACCAAAATGATATTAAATAGCTAATTTATCATTTGCTTAAGTTTAGTATCAAAACACCCAGCAAGGATAATGTAGATAGAAGAGTTACTGGAAGACGAATTACCATGGACACATCCAACCCATACAAAACAATTTTGTCATCGGCAGCTCCTGAGACACCCCCTTTACAGAGCCCATCAATACATAGGCTTAAAACTGCACATGGAATAAATAGGCTCAAAAGTTTTAATTTTAATGTGGATTATTATTTCCAAAAATATATGTCTCACCTGGTTCTGCATGAAACTTAACAGAAGTTAGAGGAATTCCTGGATTTCGTACATCCCACCAAAGCATGGAACCATCCTCATAACTGCCAGATATAGCAAAAATGAAGTTAAGTACTCTACTAAAATCATTCTTTACTCACTGAACCATTCTACAAATCCTAAAACATCATTTAAGAAGGTAAAACAAAAAGGAGAAGCAAAAACATTCACCCAGCTAAGACATTTAGAAATCCTTGTGACAGTGATGGTAGAAATGCTTGAACGGTCATGCACATCCCTGCCCATGGACAGCAACTTTGAGTTTAAAGGCATAAAAAAACAAATAAACAACGCATTTCTAAGATAAAACTTCATTCAACTTTTATTTTTTCTTTTCTTCCTTTTGAAGCTCTGGACAAAATATTTGGGATTTTTGTTTTACTGGCTTTGACATTGCGAATCTCTAAGGTTACAGTTGCACTTTTTGTTAATGCAGAATGCACCAAAACAACCTTCCCGTGTAGTGAATGAGTTGTATATAAGTAAACTTATATGAAGTTCCAAGTGTCCCAATACAAAGGCATCTCCAACAAAAGAGAGCCATCTGTAGAATAAGAGAACTCAATTATTCTATTGTATTGAATTGAATTGCAAGACTACTACATCTCTATTTATACAAGAT
>JANITW010000006.1:52891628-52919985 GCA_027564335.1 Erythroxylum williamsii
AGCAGAATAAAATCCCTATAGATTAGGAACTAATTAGGAACTAATTTTCCCAATCTAATTAGGAACTAATTTTCCCAATCTAATTAGGAACTAATTTTCCCACACCATCAAATAAAAGTAAAGCTTGAAGAGGGTAAAATCCACTTGACAATAAGATGCTAACAGCAGGGATCTTACATCTAACAGTGACTGATACATACAAAGCTAGTCATTCTGAGAAAAGAAATTTAATTTTTGCAAATCTGTTATCTGGTTTCAAAATATCAATAAACTTTGGTGTAATGAACATTAAAGCAAGACGGGAGAGATATCCAAGGAAACCACTTAAAAAGACACACTAAAACGAGATATGCCCAAAACGGCTATATGTTGGACCTCAATTTACATCTCTTAGTAAGTCACTGACAAATTCAAGTCAAATTAAAACAGACATGAGATCAAAGTCAAACCTCTTTTTTCAGTAGACATACTAGGCGAGATGTCAAAATGAGTTTGAGGCATTCGTGCAATTCTTTCTGCAGTATGAAGATCCCATATCTCAACCTGTTTATATAAGTTTCAAAGAATCATCGAGTAATTAAACACCAAAACAAGAAAGAAAATAGACAAATAGAAATCGCGAGAAATGATGCGTGTTCACCTCAAAAGAATTCTCCCCTGCTACGGCAACATACTGTAGCCCATTATCCTGTAAACACTCTGGAAAAACAATAAGAACAGAAATCAGTACTTGTATAACAAATTTACAGTGAATAGAAAAGAAAGAGACAATACATAAAGTACAAGAAAAGACCAATATGGTGAAATAAATACTGCTATTAAATGCCATAAATCATCTCAGTTGATAATGTTGACCTTTTAAACATGAAGAATATGGACCAAATATTATTTCCCAGGAGAGTCAAGACCCTCATATGGGAATAAGAAATTAATGTCAAGACTGTATAATAGTCTAAATTACAAGTTAATACCTTTAAGGGAACCATACTATAAAACGAATGGCCATGTTGTATTATAAGTAGATAACAGTGAATTTTAATAAATGTAAATCAAGAAGATAAAAAGAGCAGCTATCCTCCAAGACACTTTATGATTCAGTAGGATGGTGCTCTTGATGATCAGTACCCATTCTTCAAAAGTTGAAGTTCCTAAGTAAACTTGCAAATTCAAAAAGAGCTAAACAAAAATTAATTGGACAAAGTCAGGTTTAAGTAGTTATCTCTTGATTATTTACATGGCTTGGATTTCTAGTAACAGCACCATGTCATGGCAAGCCATTTGCAACCAAAGACAACTTTATGTTCTCATTCGACTGTAATTAGTTAATCAACAAGAAGTATGGCCATTCATTAGACAGTAACATAAAGCTCCAAGATGACCTTCTTCATTCTTTGCTCCTCTGTCATAGTCCTTAGTTTCCACATCCCCCGTCTTGTGTTGACAATGAGGACTATCAACTTGGTTTGCAATAGCACACGGCTTCTTCACTATAGAAAGCTTGCAGAAATGGTAAGAGTTCGTTCTGATGGTAACTGACGGCACTCTGTCCACCAAAAACAAATTGTCAGAGATATTATGGAAGAAAAGCCACAAGAAGAAAAGACAAGCAAAATTAATGTATAGCAGTACCTTGAGATACCATAGTCCACAATATCCCAGCACTTAACAGTGCCATCCTTTCCCTGACTACAACAGCAGATAACAGATATAATGTGATTTTGTCCATATTAAAACAAAAGCATACCTGAAACAGATTAAAAAGTCACCTGATAACTTTGTTGTTGCCCCTCAAAGAAGTAGAAACAACTGATATAATGCCGTGAGCCGTGCTATGCACCCTTGAATTAAATCAAATCAAATTAAATTAAATTGGCTATTAGAGTTAACAAAAAGAAACAAGTGATATCTTATTTAAAAGATAAAGAAAGATGTGAGAATACCAAGCCGATGATAAAGTTCGACGCTGGATGGTATCCCAAATCCTTAGCTCGCCGTCTGCGGAGCTGGAAGACTTTTATTAAATATTAGTCGTCGTCGTCAACCATAATAATAATGAAGAAGAAGTAATAAAATACCCAGTGAAAAGGAGAGGAAGAGAGGGGTGAAAAGAAGCATCCGTGACAGAAGCGCGGTGGCCTCGTAGAACCGCCACCGGATCAGGTGGTGGTGGTGCTCCTGCTGCGGCTCCCCTTCCTTTGCTCATTCTCTCGCGCTCAGACACACACACAGACACACTTATTTGTAGAAAACGGAGAGGCAGACACAACACACGAACACAAAACGCCTTGTTTCCCTACTATGTTTCGTCCTAAAACAAACAGAAAACGACAACGTTCGAATTCTTTAGGCAGGCACGCCAAATGTTCTTCGTTGCACACACAAACTGGAAAGCCAAAGTCGAGCAATGAAGAGAAGGAAAAAGGAATAAACTAGAACTCGTGTGGCTGCCGGAGTGTTTTTTGATTTCATTCTTGTGCCTGAGCTGTTGATGGTCATTAGTATAGGTTGGCTGTACTTCAGTTGATGTATATGACGGTTGATTCGTGTTATGTTAGCGATTATTGTCAATGGATAATTCTATATTGGCATGAATCAAAACATCCTATCATAAGCTGTAACTTAGAAATATTGGAATAGGAAAAAGTGGCATGTATTAACTTAGCGAATCAGATTCAGATAGGAATCCGATTAATTGCATTATTCAAAGCTCTTGGCTAGTTAACAATAGATTTGCAATTCACGACGTTTTATTACATGATTCATCTGAACTGTGCCATCCTCGCAGCTGTCACTCAGACATCCTCGAATCTGTGAATCTGCTTTTCGAGTCTTAAAGTTTTAGCTTCCCGTGTAATTAAAAAAAAAATAGATTTGCAATTCTGACGGTAAAAGTATGCAAAATATGAAGATTTCAAGTTAAACATTAAATACTTTTCCTTTTGAATTTAAGCTACAATCAAGTAAATGCATTGGCAGGTATTTCCTTTTCCTTCTGTATGTAATAACTTATTCTTCACACAATAGGAATGTGTTTGATCTTATGTAGCATTTTAAAGATCCGCATGCTCTTTGTATTTAATTTAAACCCTGGCAATTTTTGCATTGTCTTGTTTTCATTTACACATTACCTCCCGAATTTGAATAAGCCCTCAGAAGACTGCATTTTTTTATATATTAATTGTGATTGTCTTTCTCAGTGTTAATTAATTACAAGATAAAGGGACAGTCCCTTTTTGTTTTTTTTTTTGCATTTATTATTTTTCCCTATGTTAATTCATATTTTTAAGGAACTTAAAGCTTCCAGCATTCTTTATGTTCAAATGGTCTCATAATCTTTTTTTTTTTTACTGTATCAATTATGTCAAAGGTTTGTGTCTCCATCCGATTTTTCATGATTATCTTGTTTAAAATTTTTCAAATGGATCTTTTAACTATCACCTTATTTTAGCCGATCTAAATATTGGTTCATGCAACTAATTTGGGTTGTTAGTAAATCTTACGAATGAAGATGTGCATAATTGAACTTTTTATATACTCGTGTGATTTTTTCATATCATCAAAAAAAAAATCGTGTTATTTTAATATGATGCGTTTAGATAAGCTTAATGTCTACTCTAACTTCTCCAAGTGATTGCTTATTTGATAGCCCATAGTTGCTTCTTATCGTTACACTGCAGTCATGTTTTACTTCATAACATTTATTGCCTTCATCTTTGGAACAAATATGACAAGCAAAGTGACGCTTTAGTTAGCTTGCCTTCATCCAAAAATAGTTATGCAGCAGCCAATCTTCTCAACTCGTGTGCTTAACAAGCTTGAAAAGGAGAGTAAATCCATGCTTAATAGGCTTTTCTCAAGAAACACCGTCAGTTTTGCTACAAGGAACTGGGGCTACAGCTACCTTGTCAAATGGAAAATGAAGCAACAGCGTATTAAAAGTACTTTAATTACATATGTAAGTATCTCCAGTAAATATTAATATACAAAATTTATTAATCAAAATAAATATTAATTAATAGAAATTATTAATTTACTAAAAGTGCTTGCCGCGTGCATGACTGATAAACAAGCTAACAAGACTTGGACCAATTTACTAATTAAACGTTGGCATCATTCAGTCGGTAGTCATATTTCGGTTCCTTTATTTGTGTTGGACAGTTACCAAATGGAAATATTCTGAACCAGCGTTAGCCGTCCCGAGAGAAGGCATTCAGGAACAGATGTGACAAATTTTCCAGTTAAGGAAAAGCTTGCTTCAGCTGCTTTCTTCATAATATTTCGGAAACTCTTATTCAACCAGTCATCTTTAAGATGATCTCAACGTGGTAATCAACAAAAGGCACCAAACATGTAACCACAAATGATGATATCCCATTATAATCTCTTATTCCGAACAAAGGGAGCTCATTTTACTCTTTAAGACCTTCCCGAGTGGAACAGGATTTTTGTAGCCATTGGGTTAGTATTTGCATAACGATCGAAATTGAAAGTACTAATTTCCATTAAGCACCTTCATTAAGTAAGCTTGTCACTTTCTGGAAAGTATAAACCGCTTATGTTGCACCATTTTGCTTAGTTGGATGTGTGTCATGATTAGAGCAACCTGATTACATAACAAAAAACGGATTAGTCTATTGTACTTTCCTTTTTCAGAGTGTACTTGGAAGCGTTTACAATTGTTAGAAAAGTAAATACATGATCAGTCGACAATACTAGGTTCCAGTAAACTCCACTGATACAGTTCCAGTCATTTTTAAGTAAGCAGTAGAAAGCAACCGTGCGACACCAAACATCAGTACAAAATATGTAAGGTAAATTAAAAAGGGAAATTGGAAAAAGGTAAGTATAGTGTTTCACATTTCCATCCACGTAAGTTATGCAGAGATTCTATACTGAATAGGCGGCATTAGAGAAATTGCCATGTGAATATCAACAACATGGCAGGTAAATCGGCACTTGGAACAATGGAAGTATCTCTTCGGTTTGAGAATTCACAAGAAGAATTCACAAGAAACTTAACCATATAGTGAAATTAGAACTTCAAAGAGTTTAAATATTAACGTGAAGATAGTTTCATTGTTAAAGAAACAACAGCATAGGCATCTAGTCTCTACAAGTTTGGTCTCGTGTTACATAGGTTACTCCCTCGAGGCATGGCCACAGTATTAGGCCATGCAGCAGAAAACATCATTCCCTCTAATGTGAATGATGAAAATATTTATGATCTTAAACCACACAGCAAGATCTCTGTACTTGCAATGTTGGTCGGTCTTGTGAGAGCTGACAAGACATGCTAGACAATGAAATGAAAGACTCCATTGTCAAGCCTAACAATTCAATGAGATTGAAAAGAGCAAACAAGTGCTGGAATTGAATATTGTCATTCTTCTCAATGAAATGACGGTGAGAGAGGCAAAAGAGAGGAAAAGTATAGTTTACTTCGGTAGGATGATCCTCTGATTCTAAATGCAACCAAGTGCAAGAATAATGCTTGACTTTATCCTATCTGTACATGGTTTGGGTTTTTACAGTCATTTCAAGTTTGGATGTTTTGACAAATTTAAATCATGTGATGATGGCCTTCAGTTAAATGGTAAGTTATGCGATGCTATGTACTGAATTAAAGATCAGCATGCAGAAAAGGACCTAGTAATTTACGAAACAGTTGACATAGTTTGATGCCAAACAGAATTGACAAGGTATAGGTATCCAGGTCAAACCTTCCTAAGTCATGATCCACTTTCCAATTACATTGTCCATTTGGTCGAATGACAATCTACCAAAGTAACAACCACTAAGCAATTAATAACTGAAAAGTAAATACACTTCATAACTTGAAGCATACCTTCTGAACTTTCTCAGAAATTTTGGGCACATGGAAAGGAACTTATTGATATTTTGCACATATTTGATACAGCTACACCTTCAGAAGTAAGAAACAGAATTCTTCCCCTATATCATTCAAATAGATACAAGAGGTAATAACAACAATGGTAATCCCTATGATTTCAAATTTTGACACCTCTTCTAAAAGTGAAAATAAAGAGAGTTCATGTTAGCAGAATAGTCTATACCATCTCATTCAAGGTGGGACTAGCCTCATATCATCATGGACTTTGAATGTCACAGTCACAAAATCTCCACAATCCATCATCTTGCCTTTTGAGAACATAATGAACTTTATAGGTTCTGAATAAAGCAATCAGAAGCATAAACATAAATAGAAAATAAAATAAATGTAAAAGATCCGTTAAGAAAGAAGTTGGATAATCTTTGACTCAAGATTCATTTAACCAAATTTGATTTATTTCTCCTTAATGCCGTAACTGAGAAATGCACAGATTAATTCCAAACCTGCAACCACAAAATCCTCTACACAAGATGAAAACGTAATCACTTACCCATAGTAATTTGGGTTCTTTTGTAGGGACTCATCAACTAGCTCCGCTGCTTCTTCAATGAGAGCTTCAATTTCTGCCATCTCTACTCCAAATCCAACTGATATAATATCAGCCTGGAGAACAGAAAGTTCCAGCAAAACAAATCTCCAATAACATGACCTGGCTTTTGCTGCATCAGCCAAAACTTGCCACTGTAGATAAAAAAACAAAAACAAAGAGTTGATGTATTGTGCTCCAGCATGCCTCCACTTTTAGATCATCAAAGAAAAATGACATAATAAAGAATTTCATATGATGCAAAACATGGGTAATTCATTTCGAAAGAACAAATCAAACTTTTTCCACTTGTCCATTGCCTTATTTCTCATTAAAGGTCTCATTGTTGCCTAAATCAATGATAAAACCGAAGATAGAATCTTGAGTTTGGACCATGAAGATATCACTTATTCTGAGTAATAGTGAACATGTCTACACATTTCCACCAGGACAAGGAATTACCTATTCTATAGGTCACATTTTCTAACATAGGTCACACAAATGGAACCTCAATAAGAATAGTTATTGCTACTTTTTCATTGTCATTCAAATTCTCACAGTAGACTGATTTCCTACCGTCAACAGATGGTAGATCAACTTCCCAACCATTCGACAGTTAACATACCTGAGCCAACATTGACTCATCAAGGATTTCAGAAAGGCTCGCGACATGATGGCTATGCCCAAGAGATTCAGCTTTAATTGCTTGCCATTGCTTCACAAGAGCTTCAGCTTCTTCAACAGGCATCTGCTTCCTTAAAACTGCTGTCTTAGATGATGACATTCTATCTGAAACTTCTGAAATTTGCAGTGATTTGGGTTCCGAATGTTTCCTAAAATTCACTTTAACCACTGTCAACAGTTTCTTCAGTCCTTTTTCAATGCTACTTTGTTTAGTAAAAAAAGGCCCTACTTCATTGTCAAGTGCAGAATCTGTTTCCCGGAGAAGAGAACTGACATCTGCACCAGGTCTAGAGGGCAATTTGGATGGAAGCCTTCTTGACAGACCAAAGGGAAAAAACACAATGCACCCTACTGCAGCAACAATAATTATCTTTCCAACTGCAGCTCTACGAATTAACCAACTTTGCCAAGCACTTCTATGGTGTACATTAATATTTCTTTTCAGTTGAGCAGAGGGCTCATCATCACTACTGTCACTCTTACCCACTATTAACGAGCTTTGTAAGTTGGTTGGTGCCAACTGTTTAACAGCAAAGCCAAGATTTTGAGATGGTTTCGCATGTGGAACTGATTCCCCACAATCCATCCGTTTCACTGCAATGTCAGATATTGATCTTCGAGCCACAGAATAATTGGTTTGAGTGGTATGTATTCTCTTCTTGCTACTCAAACTTCTCTTTTCACCACTAAAAAAGTTGACCTGCAGATGCATTTTGGAAAATTCAACCTTCTGCACAAATAGAACTGCGTACTTGAATGCTAAATGTAATTCTTACAAAAGATGGAGAACAATCTCTAGTATCTGGAAAAACAGCGAGGACAGCATCCTTCAGCCATGTTTCCTGCTCAAGATAATAACTCATGCTAATATCAGAAAGCATGTTCAAGAGAAGGATGAAGAGCAATATGGAACACTTGACAGCTAAATGCTTTAAAACACATTCCCATGAACAGGTGCACTGCACTTAGCATGTATGGAGTTTAGAACATGTATAAAACTATGATAGATAATATGATGTTCAGGATAACAAAGAAAAAAAAATGGGGGAAAGAGAACAGTTATGTAGAAGAGATGAGGCTTTCAATGCTTGACAGCATGCAGCACTGCATAACTCATAACAATACCTACTACTCACTCTATATTCAGTTTCTCATTATGGTAAGGGTGTATTCTAGACTAAGAGCTACACAAATGACCATATATGATGTTTCAAAACTGAAACAACAGTTCCTCGTTGTCATGAAATCAAGGTTAGGAGCTTGAGTCCTGACATAGGGAAAAGCCTTAAGAGCAACAAATTTTAGCAAAGGGCTGAAAATTTGGTGATTCGAACTGGAACTGTAAGGGTTTATCTGAAAATAATAATAAGACATTTAAGCCGTAGAGTGTTGCTTCCAGGTGTTTTTATACTTGGTTTTTTATATTCCTTATTGATAATAAAATGTTAGGATCCTCAGGAGAGAGAGAGAGAGAAGATTATTCTAGAAGGAGTTAGTTATAACCGTATGTACCTAGAGAGGTTATAAAAGGGGGAAATAGAAGTAGGGAGGGGTAGGGAGAATATTTGTGAGAAGAGTGACAGAAGGTTTATCACCTTCTGAGGAGCATTTCTGCTTTGGGTAGTGAGTTATTACACACTGATAGACTGTAATGACTCCAATATATTACGAATATATAGCAATAATGCATTAAAACTCTAGTACTCTAAGACTAGAGTTCTAACATTAAAAAAATATGTTTAAAAAAAAAAAGGAAACCTCATCTAAATAGGAAACAATAACAAAACTAAACTTTTTTGGGCAAGGAACTAGATCTGTCAAAAAAAATCCTGTATTAAAATAATTATATCAGCTCCTGCATAAGTCCTTTACAACTTTATGCTAATTTGTCACCTTTCGTAAGTTCAAGCAACTTTACTTACCATTCATTATACAATATTATAAATACCACGGCCCTTCTTTGCTCTTGATCATTGATCATATAATAGTTGGAGTACCATATTTAGGTAATTTCACAATTACTGTCAGATTCAGATACTACAATTCGTAAAAGCCAGATAACTAATTTACTGCCAATGTGGAAAAAGATTTGGTTGAAAAACACAATAAAAGCTGATGACAAACTTTATTGATACAAAACTTTCCAATTGCACTCTACTGGAGATTTAGAAGGTTTGTTTCTATAGAAAGATTATACTAATTTTATATCATTTTAATTGCATAATTTATAGCACATCAGAAGCAGCATTGCCCTTCAAGCCTTCATAGACTTCCTTTCACCTTAAGCAAGATGTAATTATTAATAATATGGTTTTGTTTGCCTTTTGATCAACACAATTATAATGCTAACTATATTGAGTTTAACTGCATAATAAGATCAGACCTAGGGTAAGATTATAACAAGAATACCAAGTCCAATACTAAAAGCCTTTCCAATTGCACTCTCCAACTAAATATGTCACAATGCATGTGGCAGCAGGAAAGCCATTGAGTCCAATATATGTATGAGGCATACCAATGATTGTTTTCCACTGGAAAAATCTTTCTTCTCCTTGACCGAGACTAGACTTCGTCCAGCTGAATTTGAATTCAACTCTAGTTGATGAAGCTTTTCAACAGCTTGTGCCTCATTACCCTAAACATCAAGACAGAATTACAGTATAAGTGCCATAATCAAGAAATGATAGCAAACTAAACTAATCAAGAATAAAGACTTCCATTGACAAGTTGAACTCATATTCACACTAAAAAAGAGGCTAAAAAAAGGAGAGAAGGGAGATGTGAAGGACAAGATAGTTAAACCAAAATTTGCATTCCCAAATTGGCAGCAAACACTGACAATTTAAAGGGAAATCAGCATACCTGCCCAAGAAGAAACAAGCAGAAAGCTTCCTCAAATTTCAAATCAATACCTTCTGATGCAATCAAACACTCACCTATGACTTTAGCCTTGTTGATCTACCAAAACAGCAAGAAGATTTGCATAATGTAGACAGAACTCATAACGGGTCCATAAAGCTCTAATACCAATTCCCCGATCCTCAGGCAAAGAAACCAAAAACTTGAAATTCCACACAAAGGCATAATCCATAATCTCTTACCAATTCTGTTTGCTTGCTTGAAAAACCAAGAGCAATATGAGCAATTAACACCACATAGAAACAATTAAAGTCAATCACAACCCTCTGGTTGTGTGATTCAATTGATTTCTTATTCTTCCTCATGATGGCTAAATCCTCCCAAGGAAGAAGATCAACTATTTCTGTAGCCATTAATCTATTCAGTGCTTGGCTCAGAAAACTCTGCCAATCTTGAACTCTGCAAGAGGTTTCCACATCAAGACCCTGTCTGAGCAATTCACGCAAGGCAGCAATTGCTCCCCGTCTTCGTTCAACATGCTCTGGAGAGTGGGGCATGCCTAACAATTCCAATGTGCATGCAGGGGCAAGCTCCTCCAGAGATTCTTCTATCTAAAAACCAAGATCAAGAGCATTAGATGTCTATCACATTTGCTCCAGAATGCAGGAGACTTATGTGTCTACTTTCTTTCAGCCATCAAAATATTTATGCGCTTCTTTGATCACAACTACCATTCTTGGTAGAATTGACATAAGAGATGCAAGCATATGCTGAACAGAGTAGTCATCATTAAGGGTCAGGAGAGACACACACAGAGAGATAGAGGAAGGAAGAAGATGGGTGAGAAAGTTGAACAAACCAGTGATAACAATGCCATCTTGCCGAGTGAGATTTTACTTCTAAGAAGACATTGAGCTCGAGCAAGAGCTTCAAACCCATTAGAGACTTTGTTCTTCTCAAAACTAATCTTCGCTATGGCACACTTCAAGAAAGCAGCACCTATGATAAGAAAAGTGGGCATAACAAGGTTACCCCAACAAAATTGCTGCAACTTCCTAACCTCCTGATTATTCTTACCTCTGCTAATGCCATAGATAGAAGCACGTCATGAATGTAAGGCTTGGCATCTGGATGCTTGAGAGCTTCTTGGCCAATATCCAGCACCAGCTTCTCTTCCCCAATCTGTATTGATAAATATATATTATCATAATCCAAAATCAAATTATCTTTGTATTATAGGTAATACTAATGAAAAATGCTGCACACTGGCCAGCTTGATGACAAAAGAGGATGATAATACTTTATCCAAGATGATAGCAAGAAAGAGATGAGCCAATTGATGCTGCTAGCCACTCGGCAACAGCAAATAAGCTAAAGTCTTAATAAAACCGAAAACCCACAGAAACAATGCTAGTTTAGGACTAAGAAGAAAATAACAAATTTGTACCTCTTGAAGTAAGCAAAGTGCACCAGGCAACCAAGGCCATGGAATTCTAAGGGAAGATTTAGGTGGAATCTTCTCTTTCAGATTCCCTGCATATTCTGGTTCGAACAGAAGTTTATCTCTTACATCCATTAGTAGATCCTGTAAAGGAAAAGAAAATAACTTAGTACGTAAAAAATCTTTCTTTTAACCTCGTATCAGATAGATAAAATTCAAGTTTGCCTTCCAGACCCTACCTGGCGAGATTTAACAGCATCCAATGTATACCCCTCTTCAACCTCAGCATTTTTCAATTGCATAACCGATTTAACTATTTCATCTTTCTCTGCTCTATCAGCAACACCAACAAGCTACAAATGTGCTCCCAATTCATGAGAAGAAAACGAAATGCTCGTACTTGACGCGTTCGTGTAAAAACACATAAAGATAGCAAGAGAGATAGAATGGGTGCGGGGGTACCTGGAAACCAGAGACCGGGATTTCAACGGTGGCCGTGGTGGCCAGAGAAGGAGCGTTCTCCACAATGTGGGTGTCGGTGGCGTTCAATTCCCATGGCCTTGCACCCAAACCTCTCCTTCTTGAAACCCTAGAAACAGAAACGCATCTCGAAAGCCCGGTTCCAGAACATTTACCGTTACCGAAAGCAAGCCCTACGAAACGTTTCCAATCAAAATTGTCTTTACATTTCCCGCAGAAACAACAAGAAGATGAGGGAAGAATTGTTATCAGAGTGAGATGAGCCAACGCCATGATCCCCTATCAAACTACTTTACTCATTTTGAAGACATCTACATCGAAAAAAATTAAAAGTGAGGTTTTCTTTTTCTTTTTCTTTTTCTCTTTTCAGCTTTTGTTCTCCAATGTTAAAAGGCAGTGGAGGAATGCTTGCAGTCTTCTTCTACAGTTCTGCCACCGTCATCGGCAAGTGCAACGTCTACGAGGTCGAGGCGTTGATTTTGTTATGCTGCTGGTTTTTTACCCTTTTCTTAATAAAATATCTACTGAAATTTGTTTTGTTTAGATTAGATCTGAAAAGAATGCTTTTACAGTTGATTTGATTTTGTGCACGTAAAAGTAAAACTGACCAAGTATGATCAACGACCTCCACTTCAACCCGCCGTGTTTGTTTCGGTTATTACCAATTTTTTAAAACTCAGATTGAACATCGAATCAGTCCAAAGAAAAATTTTTAAAGGATCAATATTTATTTAACCATTATAAACTTGGTGTACAATAAATAAATTATAAAAATATAAAAAATTAAAGTTGGTATATAATAAATTAGAAATAAAATTATAAAAGTAAGAAAAAATATTTTATTGATTTATTTATTATTAATTCGTTATATAATAATAGATGTATAGATTTATATTTTATTTTATTTATCATTATCAATAGATATTGATATATATTTTATTATATAATTATAGATAAATCTAAGTCTAATATAAAACTTAAAGTAATAATAAAAATCAAATTTGTATTTTTAAATAAGATTGTGTCTCAGATAAATCAAAAATTCTAAATTGCTAATACTGTCTAAAGACTTGTAAAATATACTTTCATCTAAAACATTTGTATCAACTTATTCTACTGCATTCTAATAAATTATAAATAATTAATGAGAATATTCTCAATTGTACATTTGTAATAAATTATACTTTTAACTTAAATATGATCATAATAAGATATAAACTAACCATCAGTAAATGTTCTTAATTCATTCTTTGTGACAAATACATTTTCTTCATAAATCACCTTTTGAAGTTCATCATAATCAAGATTAAACGATAATTTTTCTTCTTTGATCCAACAATCAGTATGTCAGTATAATCAATATCAACTGAATCATACGTTCTCTTCTTACTAAGTCCTCTAAATACATATAAAGAACTTATAAAGTCAATAATAAAATAAACTTAATGAAATAAAAATAAACTATAAAATACATGTTCTTTATTCTTGTATTATAAGTAACGTAAATAAGGTCATTAAGCCTTTGATGTTCTAAACGATTTCGTTTATTTACATAAATAAATTAAAAAATGCTTCAATTACATTCCCAACCTAATGTAAAAGCTATTCGACAGAGTAATCTAATAACGAGTTTTATCAATGTTGGGGCACTTTTATCGAATAATCTCCACCACTCATATGTATTTTAAATTAATAGCTATAAAAAATAAAAATACATATTATTAATAAGTAAAAATGAATTAAAGGTATAAAAACTTAGTAAGCTGAATTTTTTTCATCAGTTATCTCTTTACTGATAATCTAGCAAAACTCTCTAAACTTTCATTATACAATTTATTTTCATTTATTGTTAGTAATTGCTATTTAATAGAGAAAGTACATTTGCATTCAATCACATCAAACATATTGCCCATAATATTATTTGTGCATACATCTCCACTATATAAGCAATAAGAATTGAGAAAATCATTCGATAAGTAGATCCTTTGAGTAAGATGTTTATTTTATAGTCAGTTAATAATATCTATATAAACCTTGTACAATTTCTCCTACTCTTTAAAATATTTATAGTTTTTGCGAGCTTTAAACGTATCATCATATGTATACCCTAAAGATGTCTTCTTATCTAAGTCAACAATCCTTAACAACCTAATAAGTGGAGTCATATTTTTCACAATAATCAAGCAAGTATCCCAAAATTTATTATTAAAATAACAGCACAAGTCTATTTTCCTTTTTTACTCTTTGATAACTTATGACTTTAAAAGTATTTAATTGTCACTAAATTTTAAAGTAGTTCCCAAGTAATAAATGTAGTTACAAAAATTGCGATATTAGATGAGCATGAAGTAAGACTAGAAATATGGTCTATACCACTAATATCTTTTAAAATAATATTTATACAATGAGCATAACATAGAGATCAATAAATATGCCTATGCTTTGATTGTAATAAGTACACAAATGATATATAATTAGTTATATTTTCTATAATAAAATACAAAATAATCTTTGATCCAACCCACTCGGCAATTTTTAAAAATAATTCAAATAAAGGATTGGACTTTTTACCATCAGAAGCATCAAAAGACTTGATAAAAGTTGTTTCAATATTATAATAAACTAAGAAATTAGTCAAAGTTCTTTGTTTTCAATCAGTCCACCCATCTGCCATCATGTTGATTCCAAACTAGACCTATATATATCAACAATTAACTAATATTCCTTTTTTATTATATTTATCTACAATTAACTAATATTCCTTTTTTAAATCTTGAAGCAAAGTCACATAAATTTCATAATAAGAAGGTACCTCAAATACTGGATCTATCATTGTTGCAGTATCTATTGCTTCTTGAAAATATGATGAATTTAAAGAATTTAAAGAAACACATGAATGATTGAACCATCTAACCTATGCTCTTTTACATTGCAAACAACATCCTTATAAACCAAAACACTTTTTATACTAGGTTGAGATCCGAGAGTAGTTCTTGGAGGAAAATAAGAATTTATGTCAATAGTTGCTTTCTTTTTTTCCTTTATCTAATACTTGTGATGCTTCATTATCTTCAAAAAGATATATCATGAGCCTATTTATTTTCTTTTTTCTTTTTTACTTATTATTGCAAATAATTTCCAATCCTCTCATGTATATCAAATGATACATTTTTGTAAGAAATAATATTACTTTTAATACCAACAAGATATTCTTTCATTCTATAAACTCTTCCCCCTGTAAATATTTCTACTGCAAAACATACAATTACACTGGATATTCCCATCAAATGCTTGAGAAGAAGAAAATTAATTTTATGTCGAATCGGACTTACCATGAATAGATGATGTTATATTTATCGAATCTTTTTCTAAAGATTCCATATTTTCCATTATAACTTTAACCTAAAAAGTATGAAAAAAACAATTTACAATATATAACAAAATAGCAAAAAAAAGATTAAAAGGTCTTTTGCTTTTTATATAATAACGAATATATGTGACATGAATACTTATAAAAAAGGATAAAATTTTCTATTTATATTAATTGACTCTAATAAAAATAATGTAAATTAATATAAAAGTAGCCTCCTTTCATAAAAAAGTAAATCAACAAATTAGAGGTTATACTAAACTTAATAGCTTATATTATAGTAAAAAAAGTAATTAACGTTAATAAGTAAAATATATAACTCATTTCACAAGTTATTATATGAGTAATTATATATTTATATTTATATTTTCTTTTAATTAATTTTAAAAAACAATAAAATTCATTGCAAATATTAGAAGAGCCAATATAATTTATAGTGATATTAAATTAAATTTAATTATGATCCAATTAAAAAATTATAGTTTAAACAACTAAACAAGGTTAAAAGTAAATTATAAAAAAATAAAAATACAAAGTAAAGTAATTAGATGGGCATAAACACTTGAAAGATAATCATGGATTAAATTAGAAGCCTATCAAAAATTAAAGAGAAGTGTATAACTTATTCTTTCACCCTTCTTTTCTTTAATGTTACCATATAAGCAAGTAACTTTAAAAGGCTATATTAAAACAATAGTTCTTGGCTTCTTGATGAAGAAATAGAATAATTATGTATTCTTATAAAATTTCATTAATATATCCTATAAGACTTAATCACATTATCTCATTGAAACTAACAAAAATAATACTTCATTGATAGTAATAAGTGAAAAGTACAAATAAATTAGCAAGATCACTTTATCAAACAAAATAAGTTAATTACTATACCCGGATAAACTCAAAATGACCATACTTATACACCAAAAACTCTTATAGGTGTCTTCCATTTCAAGGTCGAATGTTATCTTACCCAAATATTGTAATTGTAGATTTCAATTTTGAAGTTTTAGATCAACAAAATACTTCAACATAGTATATATAAGTTATAACACAACTACCAACTTAGAAATTAAAATGAAATAGAGTTTAACCATTGCAAAAAACTAATTAAATAAGTACAAATAAAGAAGAAATCTCCTACTCTTATAGATGAAGCTATCCAATTAACCTTATCTGTTATCTCTTAATAGATTAAAACCTTGAATAACACAGTAAACTGAACAAATTTCAACTTTATAGAAACATGGATTGACATCTATAATCAGCTTTTCACTCCAAAACTCTTTCATCAACTCTCATATTTCTTACTCCTCCATCCATCTAGTTCTTATAGCTTATACAAAACTACAATATATTCTTCCCTTATCCTTCCCAGTAAATCAATAGCAATAACACCAAAGTGGCAAGTGAGTAATACCTTGTGTTTGAGAGATAATTCAACCATTATACCCATTTGTAGTGAAAGAAAGTGACAAACAAACTCATTTTTTGGCTAGCATTCTCCAAGAAGTGGCTTTAGGAGGTTGAGATTCTCCTTTAGACTCTCTACCTAATTGCGGAGGCTAGCCACATCTGTCTTTATTGCACTGGATATTTTGGTCATTTTTGTAAATAACACAGACAACCGTCCAAGTAAAGATCGCATTTTAAACTCAAAACAATCACCTTTATTTACCCAAAAATGGAAGCGACGAGATCTAAGAAGATAAAATGGTCAAGAGCAAAAGAGTAAAGGTGAGGAGAGTTTTTAAGTTTTCTGAAGTTTAGGTATATGTAATGATTGGTTCTGATCAGTTCAATGAACTAACTAGTTTGTATATATACAGGTTATTAAATGAAACTAAACCAAACTAACTAGTTCATACTATTCTGGTCGAATCGATCTGTTCGATTTTTAAAACCTTAGTTATTACTTATTACAATTAAGTTTGTATGTTATATCTTCTTTTTTTCTAATTATAAAGTGCTACTATTCTTTTCTTAAATATTTTAGATAATCAATTCTAAAGTATTCATGTAAGATCTTGATCTGCTCCACTGATCTGGATCTGAACTTGTAAACGTTCAGACAACGTAGGATCATCCAACCTGATGTTGAAATCAAGTGCCACTCTGGGACCCTTACAGGCACACAAGGAACTTTGACCTTTTTCTGGTTAACCCTTCGCTGCTAACTCCTTTCTAAACTACCTTATTGGTTGTATCATTGACTAACCAAAGTCGGATTGGAAGTATATATCACTACGTAGCTGTTCCAGTTATTGGAGACTTACACCCCTTCAACGCCTGTCTTTCGGCTAGCACGGGACTTACTAGTCACGCCTCTTAGGAACCCTACTTCACTCACATACTCTTACTCGTCATTCCCCGTTAATGCTTTTGACAACAAGGCAGCGGAATTTAGAAGCAATAGTTCTTCCAGACTGTCATAGATTTTCTGTTACACAAGATTTTTATATAAGGCAAGTGTAGAGCATACTCATCTCTACAATCTTAAACACTGAAGCAAACATATAATTCAAGGTTTACGAAGTGTTTAGAGAGAAGAAGAAAGATTGAAGAAAACTACTTCTTCATTTTCCATAAGATTTGTACATCTATTTTTTCTTGAAACTAAACGAAGCTAAGCCCTGCTTATATAGGCAAAGACAGGGGTAGAAATGTAAATCTACCTAGAGACACAATCATTACACTTTAACAAAAGTAAAGGACTATTTCACCTAACCTTATCTCTACAGGAATATACTTTAACCGAAAGTCCTAAAGTAAACAGTGCTTAGGTACAAAAGTGTAAAAGACTACAGTAGAAAAGACTAAAGGTGAAAAAGATGATAAGATGGAATCTTTGACAGTGTTGATGGTGATGTACGTCCATCTTTCATTATGTCAGTTGTCTCATTCTTACTTTACAGGTGTAAAGTAAGGTTTTCTGTCTTTATCTCACAATTATTGATCCAAAGAATCTAAGAGATTAATGGTGGCGAATAGGAGATTGCCAACTTTGGAGATTAGATGGAGAGTCTGGATCGCTTGAGTTGTCAGTATCAGCAAGATTAGATCGTTTTCTTTTACTGATACTGACAACTCAAGCGATCATGACTCTCCATCTAATCTCCAAAGTTGGCAATCTCCTATTCGCCACCATTAATCTCTTAGATTCTTGGAAAATCGATTTGGACGGTTGAGATGGTCTTGTGGCTTATGAGATGATTGTTTCAACGTCTTCTGAGTCTGTATCATACTTAGGACTATTGGAACTAAGAATGTTGACTTTTGGTGCTTCAGGTTCACCAGGCATGAATTCTCCAATATGAGGTCCAATAGATGTAGTTAATACTGGATGATCTGGAAAGTGATTAAGCTCTTTAAGTAATTTTTTTAAGCATAATCCTATACTATTACGTAAGATCCAAAAATCTGTGCAAAAGGGCTTGATGTTCCTCATAGGTCTTTGAAAATGAAAGAATATCATCAATGTAGATCAATGTACTGTTGAGGATAGGCTCATAGATCTTCGTAATGGATTTTTGAAACAGTGATGGAGTGACTTTAAGTTCAAATGACATAATAGTCCATTAGTACTGAGCATTGGGAATGCAGAATGCAGTCTTGTAACGTTCTTCAGGGCGAATACCCAATTGCCAAAATCCTACTTTAAGATCAAACTTTGAAAAAATAGCAGCTTCCTTAAGAAATAGTACTTATGTACTGATTTTAGGCATAGGAAACTTATCATCCTGCAGGAAAGCATTAGGAGGCTTGTAGTCAATGACTAATCTCTTTTTTTGATGTTTCTGCTCTGAACGTTTGTTGACATAGAACACTTGACAAGCTCAATCCGACTTTGCGAGCTCGATCAATCCTTACTGTAATAAGACAACGCACTCATCTTATGCTAGCTTCAAATCATCAGGGTTGAACCCTGGATGTGTGGCTTTTGTAGGATTTATATCTGAAGTGAATCACACGTTATTACAATGCTTATTATATGATGTATAAATGCACAAGAAGGGGGGTTGAATTGTATATTTCCCCTTTTTGAAAAATCTTCAAAATCGTTTTATCAAAAGGAAAACTTGTTCTTTTCATAAGAACTGCTGCAAATCAAAGTTAATCGTATTCTTCGAAAACTTGTTTGAAAACTAAGTAAAATTGAAACTTTGAACGATAAGAGAGATAAGGATAGAGAGAAGTTGACACAGTAATTTTTATACTGGTTCACCCCAAATCGTGGGCTACATCCAGTCCTCAGATGTCTTTCTGAGATTTCACTGTCTCTCAACAACTTTACAAATATTCTTTCGTTCTGAGCCTCTTCAGGTCTCTTTACAGTCAGTATTCTTTTACTCTTAGCCTCTACAAGCTATCTGTACTACTTTCTTACAGAAAGATTTTTCGAGCTTTGTTACAGTAAGATAGCTCTAGCTATTTGCATAATAAACTCTCTCAAGTATTGACAACTTTTGTAACGTACAAGTATGTGTATATTGTAACGTCGTAACTTTGCAATCTTCGACTTCGACTCATATTTATAGCCTTCGTCTGCAACTGCTTCTTGAATCTTGTTTCTTGAATCTTGAAAGAAACTGTTATTCAGTTGAGTTCTGTTACTAACTCAAACTGATTCTTGATTTAGACGTGATTTGCTTCCGTCTGCTTTTCATCGTCTGCTTTTTCTTTCGTCTGCTTTTGGCTTCTGTCTGCTTTTGGCTTCCATTTGCTTTTAGCTTCCATTTGCTTTTGGCTTCCATCTGTTTTTCAATCTTCCGTCTGCTTTTCAATTTCCGTATGCTTTTCACTCTTCCGTCTGTTTTTCAATCTTCGTCTATTTTTCATCTATCGTCTGCTTTTCACTCTTTCGTCTGTTTTTCAATCTTCGGTTGTTTTTCATCTATCGTCTGCTTTTCAATCTCCGTCTGCTTTTCTTCTTTTGTCTGTTTTTCACTCTTCCATTATTTGTATTTCATCAAAATCATTAATGTAAAGTCATTTTGACTTAACACTAGTATGCACAAGTAGCCTCAAAAAATTCATAATGTGGCATATTTATACTAAAAGGACCTAAAATGTCAATAAAAACAAAAATTAGTTGTTACAACAACTAGTAATAGTGATATTGATTGACAAATCTAGCATATTTGTTAACCATGTGCTTTATTAGTTGATATATGATACACAAACTTATAATATACAAATTTTCACTTCTTCTAATACATTACTTGACCACGCCTTGACATTGGTTAAGCAATGTATCTAGAAACAATACATTGGCCAACCATTGGATTGACAGTATGCTTGAAAACATGTTTCCAATGATTATTTAAGTGATTTTAAAGATCAAACCATGTTTCCAATGATTGTTTAAGTGATTTTAAGGATCAAACCATATTCCTTTGACTAGAACTTGATCTAAAATCATTTCAAAAGTTTAAAAATTATTTTATAGATTAATATACTTTCTTTAAAGATAAAAATAAGTTCCTTTTGATTATGGAAGGATTTATGCATTATGTCAGATACGCAAATAATCATACAATGAGGAAGCCCATAATTCATTTAAATGATTAAGATAATATAACAAGAAGGATTGTAATCATTTGATCAAGTTTTGATGTGCTTGACTCCTCTTTATTCTTAGTTCTTCACTTGAATTACATTTATGCTCCATGTTCCTTATTTTTTGTAACAAATAATTATTCAATTGACTACTTTGTCACTTTTTTCTTCCATTTAACTTTATTATTCATATATTGATTGATTTCATTACAGTTAAACTAATGATATCATCAAATATTCATTCGTTTATAGCAATATATTTTGTTATCATCAAAATCATAGGATTAAGACATTATTGGTCAATATTGTAAGATAACGAAATGATTGATTATTTTGAAAATTGATTTTGAACAGAAAACTTATTCAAGATTAACTAAAAATAAATAAATCATGTATGCAGCACCATAAATTTAGTATGACGACATGAAAATGAAGAATTTAAGTCAAATAAAAATAGATAAATGTAATGAATGACATATTAAAAATCCTTTAATATTTGTTAGATCACAAAATTTAAAAGGAGATACTTAAAATGCACAACATGGTTAAAATGTACTTGGAAAACATTTTGAGACCAAAGTTCACTAAAACTTAATAATTCATAATAAAATATATAAAATAATAAATTTGACAAAGTTAAGTATGACCTCATCTTTAAAGAAAAGATAGAACTTATCAATTTTAAAATATTAGTACCTAATGTATTCCCTTTAGTGCTTTTTATGCCAACAATACATATCCTTCTATTAATCAGATTAATTTATTAAAACTTATTAATTTGTTGTAATATTTTAGGGCTAATGCATGTAGTTTTTTTTCTGAAAAATGATTGTATAATTTATAATGTTTATTTGAAGAAAAAGTCTTGAAATTAAATATTTTGGATCATGTGATATTAAAAGTTGGTGAGTTGATTATAAATGATAACGTAATCCTTTTAATGTTTTTAAACTTTGGTGAAGTCTTTGGAAATACAAACTTAAATTTGTAATAATGAACGTAGACAGAATTGTATTGAGTTAATGTTAGTTCTTATAATCAAGTAAATGTAGGATTAAGATGTTGTACAAAAGTGGACGGTATATATTCGTATAGTTATCAATTTAAATAATCAAGTAAATGTATGATTACAACAATTATATAAGTTATAGGCAATGGACTTAATAGATGTGCATCGTAGAGTTGGCGCTCTACCTACTTTCGGCAATTGTAAAAATACTTTAACCCGTATCTGGAAGTGCGTTTTTTTTTTATAAAGGGAATGAAAAGATAAGTTGCATGACCAATCGTGGGTGACATACCTCCGACGCATCCTTTATTATAAGAGGAATGCAACCCTTATGCGGGTGCTCAAAAGTAGTGGAAGCAAGTTTATTATTATGTCATTCCAACATAAATTTTAATGTCTCCGTTTCATTACAAGCAACTGAAGTTCATCTCTGTAGGTATAACAAAGACACTTAAATATGGTGACAGGACGTTCCAAGAATCCATTTTGGTGAACAACAATGAGCGTCTTCTGATTGGATTAATGGGTAGTTTACTGTTGTGGACCTAACAACATGTTTGATATTAATGCTGTATAGCAAATCATATTAGAAAATGATATTTTATTTCTTTTAAGCAAGCTTTGGTGGGCTGATGCCTGAATGGTTTGGCTAAGTAGCTTAGCTATTCCACAAATAGTCTTCACTAGCTAATTAACCAAATAGTTATAAAGACAAAGAAGCATAATTCTATTTTTAAACTCACGCATTATGAGAATTTTAGGTGCTGAATATACCTAATAGCAGTCCCAATATGTTATTTTTTCGATTTCGATTCCTAATTTAGAAATAATTATTTGGTAGTTGTACGATGCAAAGTAAGGAAAGCAACAAGCAATGGGTTTTGTGGTATCAGTGACTCACTTTCTATAATAAGTTAACTGATGATATACACAACACAGGGAAAAGGTAAAGTTGAAATCAAAGATTAAAGATGCAGTGCAAGCAATTCACTATCATCATCAACTTAATTAAGCGTTATGTTAGTGGAATCTGAGAATCATTACCAGTTATTGAAATTTTGAGGTGATGTGACCGGAGAGAAAGATCCAAAAGGGCAGTACCGGGGTTGCGTTGAAATGGGAAGGGCAGAAAGGGAAACAAAAGGGTCCAAGCATTTGTGGTTGCGTCATTTTCCAAAAGATTTGCGATTGCGATATTTATAAAAGTTTAGTGGTGAGAGAAACAAGGGAAAATCAAATAGGATCTTTGAATTAGGCACTTTGGTTTTGTTCCTAATTCCTAAGGGGGGTGGAACCTATTTTTACAATTTCATGTCATAATCTGTCCTATTTAGGGGATCGACACAATCTTTGGGAATAGAATAAAACCTGGAATTGAAGTTGAGCTCTCAACTACTCAAAGTTTTAATTTTTTCTCCTCATTATTCCAATTCACGCCGCATGTAAAACAAAGTTAAAACATTATTTTATCCAAAATTGGAGTAAAGGATAAGTAGGCATCAATGTCAATGCCAACATGTAGAGAGAGAGAGAGAGAGAGAACAGTTGATGATTAAGATTAATTGTAAAAAGACAGCGGAGGGAGAGAGAGAGAGGGAAGGGGTTGAATTAATTAATAGTATTGTAGATTATGGTAGGAGGCGGGCAGACTAGCGTATCTTCAAAAATCCTAAAAATTCGATTCAGTTTACTTTAAAAAGCAAAGAAAAGTGCATGTATTAATTTGAGCTCTGTTCGTTTTTGTTTTGTGTTTTTTTTTAAGTCACAGTATATTTTAGAAGGGTCTTAATTTATGAGAATGTATTTTTAAGTTAATCATTTTTAGATTAATCTCCGCTTATATCAGACCAGTCTATAAAGAACAAAGTGCTGGTAAAACAACCCATAAGGGGTCTGTTCTGTTGTGTTTAGTAAAATTACATTATTCCTTGATCAGCTTTTACTTCAACTTCTTCTAGCATCATCAAAATTGCATTAACTGTCATCTACATCTGGGTTGTTATTTTTTGTTTTTATTTTTTTATAAATTTTATCACTCACTAATTAAAAGCCATGTAAGAACTTTGTAGTCGCTAACTGAACTCATTGTTCCAAAAGAAGCTCTCTCTCTCTCTCTCTCTCTCTACAGGTAAACCCATTGTTGATTGTTTGTTCTTTCAACAGCCACTAACCTTTGCTCTCATTCTCTCTCTCTTTTCCTCTCCCTACTACGCCTAGACCCATCTGCTTGTGCTTCGCTGTGTGTGCTCTTGGGTCAATCTGTTTTCTTGAGTTCTTTTGATCACTATCATATATATTATTAAAGGAGAACAGTGAACGTGCTTCTTCTTTGTCCTGTTGCCTCTTGGACCCAAAACATTTTGGTAAAGCTTCACGCTTGGAGATTAAAATCATTAGTCTTCTCTCTGCAAGTTCCTTCCTTGTTTATTTTATTGCCTACTTAACACCTCCTTCTGATGGGTTCAAAGAGACTGATCTTTGGAATTTGGGCTTTTTTGCATCTTTTGAGAGCCATGCTTCTCTGCTGACACTTTATTATAAGCTTCCTCTTTCTCGTAACCCTCTCTGTTCCTCTGTTTCTTGTAATGGGTAGCTTTTTAGAGAGGAGATAAATTAGAGGCTGGTTTGTTTATTTGCCCTTCTTGTTTCGTTTTCGTTGGTTTTCCTATGTTATTATGCTTTACTCACGCAAAAATAATATTGCAAATCATAATTTTCCCTCTGCTTAGCAACCTTTTACATATTTGTCCGTTCTTTAAACTAACTCCTGCTACATATATGCATGCATTTCAGTGTCTTGAAGCTTTTCTTGCTTATACATGAATTAGTTAACAGACAAAGATCAAGGAACTCTTAAGAAGATTCTAAGAGTTTCTAGTTCTTGCTGTGTTTGCGTGAGCATGGGTGTGAGGATGCAACAGAGCTGCCACCACCACCACCATCATTCGTTGTCTGTGAAGGTTAACGAACAAATGGGGAGCAAAAGAGGTTACACCTTCATATCAGCTCACAGGCATTGGATTCCTAGACTTTTTTTACTTCTTACCATGATTGTGGTATTTGCTAGTTGGGTAGCATTCAACTTCTTTAACGACATTGATAATTTGAAGAGGAAGGAAACTCTGGTGAGCATGTGTGATGAGAGGGCCAGAATGTTGCAAGACCGATTTGTTGTTAGTGTTAACCATGTCCATGCCCTTGCCATTCTCGTTTCCACTTTCCATTATTACAAGAATCCATCAGCAATAGACCAGGTTTGTGCCCATCTCTGTTAGTTATAACTTTAATTTGCGTTTGTGTTCGACACTTGAAAGGGTTCTCTTCTATTGCTGGGAAAAGGGAAAAGAAGGGTCTGATATTCTATGTCACTTTTTCTTATCTTCTGTAAAGTTAATATTTGATTTAGCCTAACATTGTTGACAGGCGCTGGTGAAACTATAACCCTTTTTGTTCCTTGTTTTCATTATGCTAAAAGGGCTCAAAAAGCAAACGCTTTATCAATATTTGAGGGGAAAATGGAAGGCTTTCTATGCTTATTGTCTTTAATTTGGAGAGGTTATAT
This sequence comes from Erythroxylum williamsii, assembly GCA_027564335.1. Taxonomy (NCBI): domain Eukaryota; kingdom Viridiplantae; phylum Streptophyta; class Magnoliopsida; order Malpighiales; family Erythroxylaceae; genus Erythroxylum; species Erythroxylum williamsii. The sequence goes on from JANITW010000006.1 coordinate 52,917,027, forward strand.
CGTCATCTTTTACATCAAAATTTGGGAAAGTAGCTTGTATTAGCCAAACGTATTTGGAGAACAACTGGAGCTTATGAGACAACAATTTCTAAGGAGCTAAATGCCCTTATCATTATTTGGCAATTTTTTGAGATTGTAATTTGGCAAACTACAGGAAACATTTGCTGAGTATACTGCTAGAACTGCTTTTGAGCGGCCTTTGTTAAGTGGAGTAGCCTATGCACAAAAAGTAGTTCATTCAGAGAGGGAGGAATTTGAGAGGCAACATGGCTGGGCAATAAAGACAATGGAGAGGGAGCCTTCACCGACAAGGGATGAGTATGCACCTGTTATTTTGTCTCAAGAAACTATTTCCTACCTTAAATCCATCGATATGATGTCAGGGGAGGTAAAGTTCTAAATTAATTTGAAATTGGTTATCTTTATGTTATTATGTTTCAATAGCCTTCATAATTTCTTCTTCAGTGAAGTGGGGTTGGAGTAATTCTATTGTAAATTGTAGGAGGATAGAGAAAATATACTGAGGGCTAGGGCTACAGGAAGAGCTGTTTTGACAAGTCCCTTCAGATTGCTTGGCTCACATCACCTTGGCGTTGTGTTGACTTTTCCTGTTTATAAATCGAAGCTCCCTGCAAACCCAACAGTGACACAACGCATCGAAGCAACTGGAGGGTAAGTGCTAAGATTGCTCTTCTATTCGAACTACAGTGTTTTAACCTTTAAAGTAATTAGCGCGGAATTACTAGTATAGCTAACTTTTTCAGTTTCTAAATTGACATATGTGAATGGAAAATTATACTAATGATGCAACCGAATACATTAGGCACCTTGGGATGTGTTTGTTATGAGGTTGAAAGATTTAAACTTTACCTCCTAAACTATTTGTACCACATGATTTATGTAGTGAGCACCCTGAAACATTAACGAGATTAGAAATGAACCATAATCTTTGTTTAAACATGATTCTAGTAGAGTTAATGACTTCAAAAGTTTCTTAAGGTTGAAAGTTATAGTTTTGGAGAGAATAAATTCACTTTCTGAATTCATTACGTACAAAATGGAGCTACATATGTACACATATATCACTATTAATTAGGGATTATAATCCCTATAATTAAGGGATCTTAACCCCTATAATCAAACCTATAAATCTTATGTAACATCTATAATATGTAAGACTTTCCCTCAAGTTGGAGCATAAATGTCGATCACACCCAACTTGTTGCAAAGATATTCAACTCGAGTCCGATTTAGAGCCTTTGTAGAACGGTCTCCTAGTTGTTCCCCAGTATTCACATGTCCTATAAAAATAAAATTTTGTTGTACTTTTTTTCACGAACAAAGAGAATTAATTTTAGTATGCTTAGTTCGTTCATGAATCACAAGATTAGAAGCTATATGAAGAGCAACTTGGTTATCAAACCATAACTTCGCTAGCATTGAGACTTTGATGCCAATTTTAGTCAAAAGCTTATATGTCCACATTCATTCACACACAGGCTGTGCCATAACTCTTATTTTCTGATTTTGCACTTGAGCGAGATTCAACATTCTATTTCTAACTTTTCCATGACTCCAAATTTCCTTAAATGAAGACATAATTAACCGTGGTTGATTTTCGATCAGTCTTAAATCATGTCCAATCTGTATCTAGAAGCATCGTATAGGGGTGTAGCCATGATCTTTATATAGTATATCTCGTCCAAGAGCTCCTTTCACGTAACATAGGATTTGCTCTAAAGCGGCCCAGTGATGAACTATTGGAGAAGCCATAAATTGACTTACAATACTAACATAGCAAGCAATATTAGGTCGAGTTACCGTAAGATAATTTAGTTTCCTAACCAATCACTTATACTTTTCAGGATCTTCAATCATTCGTGAGCTGCAAATTAGGTGGCATAGGAGCGTTACATGGTTTATCTTCTAATTTCCCAATCTTGGATAGAAAGTTAAGCACATATTTTTTTAGGATAAGAAAATAACTCTCTTGTTTCTTGTCACCTCTACTCCCAAGAAGTTCTTTAATTCCTCCATCCTTTGTTTGAAACTAGCTATGAAGGAACATTTTTAGATATGAAATTCCTATGATATCACTACCAGTAATAACAATATGATCCACATATATAACAAGAATAATAAGGCCAGATGTAGAGTGTTTATAGAAGACTGAACGGTCAAACTTGTTGTTGCTCATTCCAAATCATTTAACTGCTTGACTAAATTTTTGAAATCAAGCACAAGGACTTTGTTTTAGCTATATAGAGATCGTCGAAGGTTGCACACTTTCCCATACTCCCCCTGAGCAACATACCCAGGTGGATGCTCGATATACACCTCCTCATGTAGGTCTCCATTTAGGAAGTCATTTTTAATGTCTAATTGATGTAAAGGCCTATAATGAGTAGCTGCCATAGAAATAAGTAAACAAATAGATGTCAACTTAGCCACAAGAGAGAAAGTATCAGAGTAGTCCACACCATAAGTTTAGGCATAACCTTTAACAACAAGATGAGCTTTAAGTCGAGCCACAAAACCATCAGGATCAACTTTAACTACAAAGACCTACTTACAACTAATAACTCTTTTTCCAATAGGTAAATTCACTAAGGTCCAAGTACCACTAGCATTGAGAGCATTCATCTCCTCTATCATTGCCATTCGTGAAATAGGATGAGACCAGGCCTCATGAACAGTTTTGGGAAGAGAGATAGCATCAAGGGAGGCAACAAATGATCATAAGAATCAAAAGGTGAAATTGGACAAGTGCATTGGCATTTATCGTTACAGAGGGCAATTGGAAGATCAATATCAATCAGTGACGGGGCCAGGAATTTAAGATAGGAGGGCCCAAACAAAATATAGATTTCACAAAAATTTTTATATCAAAACTAAATAAAAAATAAAGTTTTATTAAGAATATAAAATAGTTAAAATTACAATGATCCTCGTCTACTTT